>JAYJMH010072665.1:0-10970 GCA_036873815.1 Phacellophora camtschatica | reverse complement strand
GTTTGTCAAACTGGAAAAAGAGTTTTTTGTCTCCAGCTGGTTATCATATTTGACAATGTTTTGTCAAAAACCAGTGCACCAAAACCCTTTCTCTAATTCGATATCGAGTATCAATGGCATCAATTTAATGAGTCTAAAATATTTGGAAAACTATAATCCTAAAATCTTTCGAGATTCAACGAAGTTCTTTTAGGCAGTGTTTACACGGGAGCAGTTCCATCTGGAAACGTAACAAAGTGAGTATGATTAGGCCTTCCGTTTACAAGGGAGCGGTTGGAACCGTTCCAAACGTAAGTACTAGCCGTACCCAAACGGGTCCACCTAGAAAATAGTTCCATATGGAACCGTTCCACCGGAAAAGTTCTCGAGTAAAACGGGCACGGATAGGAAACGAGGCTTATTAAAAATTTGTTTTGAGGCTTGTTTCATAATTGGCCTATATCTATAAAAACATTCCACCGACTCTGGTTGGTCTATTTTTTGTAATTAACAATAAACTAATCTACCTTTATGTGAAGATGATATTTTTCGATGAAAAAAGCTATGAATTTAAATTATAAAAAAATTATCAAAAAGTAAAACAACAAGCAAATATGAATAAAATGAAACTGATTTACAACGCATCATCTCCAGACACAAATACAACTTGGACTTACTTGCTACAAGTCTCTCTCTCTCTCTCTAATAAAGATTTCCACTGGAAAGACTTTCATTTGGGTCAATTTGGGTCAATTTAGGTCAATTAAAAGGCTCAAGTACATGCAGTTTCTTTGCTATATGACATCAACTTATCAATACATTTACATTTGAACACCGCCATTTGAACTATTAAGGGGAATAACAATTTGTAATTGTTAGCGAGTTTTCCAGGTAGCCGAAGCCTGAAATCCACGAGAATTCAGAAGAGCTCGTAGCATCCCAAGCAAATTTCTCGTCTTCCTCTAACAGAAGGCCTATTTGCAAAGCCTGAACCCATCGAAAACCCGCTCCATGCTGTTGTTATTGTTGGGGATTACTGAATAAATCTCTTCCCCCCCCCCTTTCCACCACAGTTCGAAACAAAGTTGGAGTTCCAATTAAAAGAGCAACAAGTCAAAACCACAAAAACAAAAATTATCAAGAAAAGATTCAATTCAATGATTCAATTAATATGGTAGGAAATCATCTACTATTTTGGCGTCCGAATTCCCATGCTAAATCAACACTGAAAGCTTTTAAGACATAAACAAAACAGTTCGAGCCAAAGAGTATGAGTTCTTGTGGTTTAACTGCACTATGCATTACCTTTGGTTGTATCTTTGAACTTTTCAATTTCAACACGTTTAGTCACAATTTCATAGCGAGGTATAGATTCAGTACGAGTACGATTACAAGCTTCAAAAATGCACTCCAAAAGGTGACTCAGCAAAAGAAATAGCTTCATTTGTGAACCTTATATTCTGCTTTCCCAATGTCTAAGGTTCTTAGTAGGTAGGCCTTCTCACTGTCACTATAATTAAGCTAATTTTCTCTTCCTCTCCGAGTCTTTTTTCCACGAAACGACGAAAAATAGTGAATTTCACGTCGCAGATTTTAACAGCACAACATTTTGATGCCCCATGGGAACAACAGTTTTCACAAGTTTATTCAATAAATTTAAATTCAATTTTTTTCCATGTCCTACTCGTACTCGTTATGGATCTAAACCCCCTAATACTTGCCATCGCACGCACATGCGTGATGTATGGGTGGGATTGTGCACTTAAATTTTGTTCAGGAAACAAACAGTAAATGTTAATTTTATACTGATATTGGCAACTGATATTGGTACACATTGACACCTTACACAGTAAAAAAAACAGTAACATAATCCCAAGGTCATGTTTATATTCGATAACTTTTAACAGTGCTTCAAACATCAATTCAGATTTTAAAGTGTGTTTAAAATGAAATCACGGTAATTCTGCATCATATGGTAACGTCTAATAAAACCTCGTGTGATTAAATTTTGAAACGGCCTAAAGTTGTAAAAAGGCCTGGACAGTTGGACAGTACGCAAGCAATGATGCATTCATAATGTACGTTATCAGCACTTTTAGCTGTTAACCACAATATTCCACGAAACTACAATTTGGAGGAAAGCATCGTTGACAAAAGGTACGCTCCAAAATTTTCCTACAGAAAATCACAGCCAAACAGAGAGTTAAAATAACATCATTGCACAGTATGAAGCCTCTTTACATCAAGTGTTACACCCTGAAAGTATAATGTGCATGAGCTAATACTTTTTATGCAAATTTTCTGGTTTTTTTTGCAGTTGTCACCTGGCTTTGTTAGTGAGAAACATACAATCAACTGATATTTCCTCAAGAATTGCACTCTTCTACAAATCGAAAAATTCTTGCCCGAGGGCCTGACGAGTGTTACCTTCTTGCACGTCGTCTTCCTCTAACAGTAGGCCTATTTGCAACGCCTGAACCCATCGAAAACCCTGCTCCAGGTTGTTGTTGTTGTTGTTGGGGATTACTGAATAAATCTCCTTGCCCCCCTGCCACTGCATTTCCAAATGGAGTTGGAGTACCTGGTCGACTAGCAAACCCTGAAATGAACAGAAACAACATGGTTTTAAGAAGATCCCGTCCTCAGCAAAACAAAATTAGTAAAAAATACAAGCTTATGAGAACCTAGGAATTCCAATTCAGCTTTACAAGGTTCTTAATAGAAATGCGCATCTTTAATTTGTGGGGAAAATGGCCTGGTCATGATAGAATACAAAAATAATCATTATGCATACAATTATTTTTTGCGTACATTTAACGTCAAAAATTTTGTCCAAAACTTGAATCGTCCCAAAGTATTTCCAAAAAAAATTCAAAAATGTAATTTTGGTAAAGATTTTTTGCTCGTCCGATGCCCCAGTTAAGTGAAAATTTAAAGAAAATTGCGCAAACAATAGTCCTTTCATTGTGAAAAGTCTATTTGATGAACTCAACCTTTTCACCCCGGAAAGGGCCATATGGCACATTGCCAAATAACATAAAACTTCATATTTCCAGGAGGTAAATCAGACATAATTTTACGTAATTTCAGATGTTGCAACGCAAGTTTATCTCTTGAATTAAGTTGGTTTGTAAGTGCTACCTCTGCAAAATGAAATTTAGGTGGGATTTTCCTGTTAATTGGAAATAATTCCGTACGTAAAAGGGTTTAAAAAGGAAACTTATTATCGAATAACCTCCGAAGTTGTTCGTCCGAAAGTTTTCAATCGGAACGTTTTCAGTCCGAAAGTTTTCAGTTCGAAACTTCTATATGTTAATGTATTGAAAACAAAACGAAACAAATAAGACAACACAAAGCAATAAAACACTGAGCTGCAATTCTGCAAATAAGGTGAGCTTCGAAGCAGGCAAAACATGGCCTATCAGAAATAAATCGATTGCGCTTCCGGTGATCAAAACTAAAAGATATAACACCAACCTCCATTTGAAGCTCCTGCACCACTGCCAAATGAAAATGACGCAGGGTTCTGCGCAACGGCTGTAAAATTAAATCCACCAGGTTGATTTTGATTGACAGATGTCCCAAAACCTACGGACGACGAAGTTCCAAATGCAGGTTGCGTGCCTCCGGCTGAGGACTGTCCGAATGCAGGTTGATTTGTTGAACCGAACGAAAAACCGGATGCGGTAGTCGTTTTAGGCGCTGGTTGATTAAATATAGTACCGCTACCGAATTGATTCGAAGCTGTATTTGATTGAGCAAAATTAGCGTTTGGCAACGATTGATTAAACAACGATGGCGTGCTAGTTGTTGTTGTAGCCTGGACGTTAGAGCCAAAAGAAAAACCTCCTTTTGAAGAAGAAGCTGCGGTAGTTGTCGTAGCTCCAAAAATCGCATTTTGTCCACCAAAGGAAAATCCGGATGACGTAGTGGAAACACCAAATATGGACGAAGATTTTGATTCGGGTTTTGATCCAAATAACAAATTAGAAGGTTGGGAACTTTGTACAGTAGATCCAAAAACAGCACCAGTTGAAGGTGTCCCAAAAACCGATGGAGCTGATGCTGTTGCCTGCTTTGGTGTTCCAAAAATTGATCCAACTGTACTCGTGCTTTGTGATGGTGTCCCAAAAATCGTACCAGCAGTAGTTGCACTTTGTGATGGGGTCCCAAAAAGCGAACCAGTAGTACTGGTGGATTGAGAAGGTGCTCCAAACAGAGAACCTGCAGCTATTTGTGGTTGAGTTCCAAATAATGTTGCCGAAGATGTAGCAGGTTGAGTGGGTGTCCCAAAAGCTGATGGTACGTTACTTGGAGCTAAAGAAGGTGTCCCAAAAACTGTTCCAGGTGCGCTCGTAGTTGATAGACTAAAAAACGGAGCAGACGGAGTTTGATTTGTGCCAAACAATGAGGCTGGCTGGTTTTGCGAAGCAACTTGGGCACCTTGAGAACCAAAAACAGATGATGAACTTTGAGCAGAAGCTGGTGAGCTAAATAGATTTGTAGAAACAGACGTCACTGAAGAAGGAGCTCCAAAAGCGGGAGCCATCTGGTTAGAAGGTGTTACTCCTATCTGATTAGAAGGCGCTTGAAATATGGAATTGGAACCTGGTTGATTTAGTTCCACCTTCGCCGGTTCAGCTTTGGTACTAGTGACAGAAGAACCAAATGAGAACGCACCATTATTTACAGTTGATGACGTAGCAGGAGAAAAATTGAATCCAGTGGACAAAAAAGAAACAGGATTACCTGTGGATGATTTAGAATTTGACGTTGATGATGCTGGCAAATTGAAAGCAGCGACAGTGCTTGAAGATACCAGTGTAGTTGCTGCTACAGATGCGCCAACAACAGGAGCACCAAAGTTAAATCCACCAAGAGTAGATTTTTGCAGAGACGGTTGGGTTGAAGTTTGAATACCTCCTTCAGCAGGCTTATTTCCTCCAAAAGAAAACAAAGATGAAGAGCCAGCTCCAAAAGAAAGTGTATTTGATGATAACGCAATGGGTTTGTTGCTGTCTGCCGTCACCAGACTTGATAGTTTTGGAAGGTCTTGCTTAAAAGTGGCCGCAATTCCAAACGACAAACCACCTAGGACTGGAATAGAAGCATTTGCAGTCTTCGGTGATGATGCTGATTGGATCAGGCTGCCAGGTTGAGCCGTTAAAGGTACACCCACAGTTGTCAAAGTTCCCGGTTCAACACTTTTTTGATCTGGAACACTCAATGTAGGGCCACTGGAAGTTCCAAATTTAAGGCCAGAATACGCTGGTGGCGCATTTGGCTGTGGCAAAGTGTCAAATGCAAGACTGCTTGGGAATATCTGTCCAGCCGTTGTTGTGCTTATTTGCGAAACTTTAGCTGTATCACTGCTTAGAGTTAATTGAAAGTTACTTGAATGGGATGTTGTGCTTTCTAATGTTTTTTGGGCAATAGAACCATCCGTTGATTTGATTTCTGCACGGTTTAGTGAGTTTGGCTGGAAAGATTGTACTGCAGAAGTTTCTTGAGATCCTTGCGGTTTTATGAAACCTGTCAAACTGGTTCCAAATGAAATGCTTGGAAGTTTCATTGCGTCACTGGATTGAATAACTGTTGTTGTTGTCGTTGTTATTGGTTGTATTGTGGTTGCAGTTGCTACAATGCAAAATGTGTAATGGAATCCAAAACTATTCTGGCAAGAATACATAAACATGAAACCCATCTGTCTTTAACAATTTCATGATTTTTATTTCATGATATTTATTTCATGAAATTATTAAAAGTGAAATTATCTTCTTCAAAAAATGATTCCCCACAACTTAAATAACTAACAATTTTTGTTTAGTTTCATTCTGCTATCAATACAGTTTGAAAGAAGCTAGAAATCATCATAAATAATTTGGTCTTTTAGTCCTTTAATTCTAAATAAATATTTTATTTAATTTTATCTTGTATCATTCTTATCTCTATATAAACATAATTATATATATTAATTGAAACTTTCAGGTCCTTTAATTCTAAATGAATGTTTTACTGTTCAATTTTTAACCATCTCTAGTACTGTAATTCAATGATGTGCAAACATAAGTATAGTACTGATTATATATATATATATATCACCTAAGTACTGATTATATTCAATTTTTAAAATCTTGGCATTGTTCAAAGAAAAAAAGTTTACTTAACGATGTTTATAGAATTAATCATCATCAGGTTAACAACAAGTTTCATAAAGAAATAACACAAATGTTGAAATGATTTATTAAAAAATAATGTATATACCTTGTATAGAGTTGTCATCGTGGTCATCTTTTCCATCAAGTAAATCTTTGGCTCTTTCAGCCTCTGCTTTTTTCTCAGCTTTGAAAGCATCGTTGGTCACACCACGGAATCCGTATTCCTCACGTGCAATCTATAACAGCAAGGTGAGCATTATTACATAAACACAATTATCTTTCTAAATGAAATGAAGCTCAATTTCTGAATTAAAGTCTTTGTTCATATGGAAACTAATGGGCCAGTAATTGCGAAAATTGTAAAAAAAAGTAATTAGAAAGGAAAATTTCTTATCAACAATGGTAGGTCATTCCAAATTTCTTATCAACAATGGTAGGTGATTTGAAGCCATGCATAAGTCTGTTCTTTTGATTCAAATTATCAAATATAAATCATAAACTATATCCCGGGTTACCAAAAACAAAATCAGGGTTACCATGGAATATAGCAGTTCATTGTTAGTTAACTTAACAATAAATACCCTATAGTTGGCATAATTGGTGACGAGATGTTCATCTTCAAATCTCAAATTTGCTTCCACCTCAAAACAGAAATTTGACTGAAAAGCCTAAAGAGATCAAGTTAGAAAGGGAATCACCGAGATCAGGCAAAAGTAAATCTGTTTTCAGTTTTTATCAAAAGAAAAGTTGAATCATGCACAAATTTGTTTTGAAATTTAACACTTGAGTTTTCATTTTGTACTTTGGCAATTAAAAGAGTAAAAAGTGGAATGGCTGTTACTTAAGCCGTTCAGGCAAACTCTTTTTTTTAGATGAAAGCAAATATATGATTCCAAGATGAATAGTTCGGCTCACAAGTCACCAATAATGCTAAATAAGGTATATATATATATATCTATTGTCAAGTTAACTATCAGTGAATTACTACGAAATCAATAGAAAGCCTTTTAACATATATTTTGGTGGCTATAATTTTCATTTTTTTGGTTAACCCAGTAGATTGAAATTAAAATTTTGGTTAACCCAGTAGATTGAATTAAAAGATTGAAATAATGAATTAATAGATTTAAATAATGAATTAAAAGATTGAAATAATGAATTAAAATTACCTCAATTGCTTCGATATCTCCAATAGAACCAGAATAAATAGGAATTCTTCGTCGTTTTTCTGTGGTTTCCGGTTTCAAGTTAGATGGAAAGCCTGATGTAAACACTTTTTTATATGATGTCTAAAAAAGAAAATATATATATAAATCATATATAAAAATATAAAGAACTGCTTTTGTGAATTCAACTTCCAACTGATAAAGTGATGCAAATTTTGCTAAATTTATTTAAAAAACTAATTTAAAAATATCAAGCAAAAAGGAACTCGCTTGTTTACACAAGACAGCACAAGACACACAGCATCATGATTGGATAGTTATTTCCTCTAATCGCAAAAGTAATGAATCAAGAATAAAATTTAATAAACAGTTGTGAAATACAAATAAAATTAAAAATATTCAAAATTATCTTAAATTACCTTGCGCTGTTTAGGAGTTTCAGGGCTCTTTCCATTTTCCGTCTTTTCATTTCCAGCAGTTTTTGTTGGCGTTTGAGTTTCAACAGACCGAACAGGAGTTACTTGCTTCTGCTTGGCTTTTTTTATCGATTTTACAGATCTTTCTTTGCAATCTAAAAACGTAAAGGCTTTGCATTTACACTTTTCAAACGTAAAAGTCATTTCTACCTCTCGATCTAAATTATATTTGCGCCTATTTCTTTATCAGTGAAAGCAATCAAGCCTGCTGAATTTTATATAAATAATAACATCATCAAAAAAGAAGACAACAAACTGTTCAGACACATAACTCAGAGCATTTGTAAAATTATTTCTGAAGTAAAACGTACATAGCTGTATTTTTGATATTCAACTTACTTAAATCATCACGAGTTTTTTTCCCTTTTGCTTGTAATTCATGAGAATCATTTGCTTTCCTCTTTGTCTGCTTTTTGTCAACATCCATCTGAACAGAAAATAACATACATTATTTAAACATGCAAAACTAATAAACTCTAAATCTAGCTGTAAACATTTTCAAGGGAATAGGAATTCATGCAGGGGTAACGGAAAAGGGGTGATGCTACATTAGCTGTTGAATTTTTCAAGGGAAGTGCTGTGCTGCTGAGAATTTGGGGACCATTTGCATTGTTTCAAAAGAGATTGTTGTTGAGAAAATCTTGTATTTCAATCCTGAATTCATTCATTTATATTTTAAAAATTGCTAATCAATTTGTGTGCAGTATTATATTTGCATAAATATGATGTATTTGCTCGACTCATAATCCATTTCAGCTGACAACAATATAAACATAAATGATTGACAGCAACATTCAATTTTCAAGAGATTTGAAAAAAGTTAGTGCTTCATTTAATGCCTGTAAATACACCAAATCCAGCTTTCACACTTCCAACATAGTTTAAAAAATCCGTCCCAGAGTTTAAAACTGGATTAAAGTGCCATCATGGAGGAGCCTCGCGGTAAGTAAAAAAAGTCTAAAGTTTAAAAGTGAATAAATTTTTAAAAAAATGTTAAAGTTTAATTTGAACTTACATCATCATTATCATTTTCCAATATCAAGTCAAAGTCAGAATCATGCACACCATAAATGTTCTTTTTAATTTCTGGAAGAATAATTTTCTTTTCAACTTCATTTTGGGCATTTGTTTTTCCTCCCTTTGCATCCAGTTTAGTTTTCAATGCTGGTCGCGCCAATAAACTTCTTTTCATAAATCGCTGTTTTATATTTTCTTTCATATCTCCTTTGTAAAAGTCATCAACCGTTGATTCAAGAACATCCTCTTCTATACGTCTGTGAAAATTATTCAAAAAGTAAACTGACTGGACTTCGTTGATAAATGAGGAGGAGGGATATTTTCCCACTTGAATGCCTCCTCCAAACCATGACAATTGCCTTAATGGTAGATTTCCTCATTAACTTTACACATTTTTAATTTGATTATTTTGTTGTTTTTCATTGTAAAAATATACATAACATCTAAAAATAATTATTCACCAACCACACAACACACAAATGTGTCTGAAAGCTAGATTTCTATTTAAAATAAATCAGTCAAATATACTAGATAAAAAGAAATCTTATATACAGGTTGCTGTGCCAGGTTCCTATTAGTATTACTATAAACATTTCAAACTAAAGATAAACACAACAAATATGAAATGAAATGAAAACTTAGTCTTTTTGGCGCCAATCATCTGAACCGCCAAAATTCTCATCATGTGATAAAAAATCTCTTTATTGTTTATTTTCCATATATACAAACAACGTCTTTATTTCATTTAGCTTGAAAATGATGTTAAGATGACATCGAAACGTCACTCATTATTGTTGTTAATATTTATAATTAAAAAATATGAAAACGCCAAATTTAATTTGAACTTTCAAAGAAAATGAACAGATACAAGAGCAGTAAATCTTAATTTTCCCGGAAGAGTCAATCATGCTTTGCTAAGTGTCATCATTTAATTGTCAATGCTTTGCTAAAGTGTCAATCATTTAATTGTCACTAAATGGCTAGCACAAACAAAAAATTTGCAACAAAAAAGCAGTCACATAAAATAATCATATGATTTGATCAACAAAGGTGACCCAAATTGATTGGCTGACTATGGTTGCCAGATTCCTGGAAAATGTCATTTTTATATCTGTTCATTCTCTTTAAACAGCATGAGATTTAGATTTTCACCATGACCAAGAAACTTAATATAAAAAATAATATAATAAGAAAGTACCTCTTTTTGTTGTGCATTTCCAATGGTTCCTCTGAAGCTTCAACAAAATCTTGCAATGGTCTTTTTCTTTTACTAAAAATAAAATCAACCCTTAAGCCAATGACTTAATAAAAACATTTCCTTATTCAAATCAAAATTGAGAGCATACTTTCTGTTCTGGAACAATATTAATTGATTTTTGTTGAGGTTCTAAATCTGATTATCTTGTGTTTTCCTGCTGAATTTTTATTTTAACATATGAAAGTCTTTTTCAGTTGCTATCTTTTAAAAGGGGGCTCTCTCTCGATTAGTCTACCTATCTTGAAAGTTCCTCCTTATAATTAAGTTTATTTTTGTTTGTTATTAAGACACTTTGCCTTCACCCAGGCACTTTGATCAATTGAACGCCTTTCATTGAGAAGTCTTTTAACCAACATTTTAACTGTACAAAAAATGTTCTTTGACTTGAGTTGAAACTTCAAATTATCACACAATTATTTATGCATACTGAATCACAAAATGTAATGATTATGCCACAAAAAATAATTATTTGATAACCCATAAATGCCAAATCAAAGTCCTACAGTACCTGGCAGTTTTCTCCTGCAATGCTTTTACAACAGCTTCTTTGCTACAAGTGTCTGTTGATGTAGCCAAACTTGGTAAAGATCCCTTTTGCCTGAAATATGAAAACAGATGCCTTGAAGAAAAAACCATATATATAAGAATATATTTAAAACCACCCTTCTTCCATCGTTTTTATGCAGTTTGAAAACAAAATATTTTAAAAGCAATTTTTCCACTATGTTTTGACTTTTATTCAAAGAAATCTCAACCCAAACCCTAATATAATTTAATTCCATCAATTTAATATGCGTGTATACCAATGCCAATTGACTAATTCATACCTACAATTCATGTATATATACAGTACAGGCCATTCGTAACTTAACATAATTTCCTTGCCAAAGAATTCTTGCCAAAATTTCAACAGTCT
>JAYJMH010072654.1:0-10970 GCA_036873815.1 Phacellophora camtschatica | reverse complement strand
TTGGGTCCACAAAAACCACATTTGCAATGTCAGAGGAATGCAGTCTTAGAATTAAACTTTGATTAGCATTTAAGCCAGAAAACTGTGCATATTAACTCTGTGGTCAAATGGGTCGGATTTGATCTGAGTAAGTACTTTTCATTTGAACTAAAATCATTTGAACAAATACTGTAAAAACCCAGGTATATGCCACCAGAGTGAATCCTTTGTGCTCCCTGTGCCATATGTTAAACAATAGAAATAACAATAGGAGAAGGCTTCTCTGTACCAAAGATCTTTCTGAAATTAGCCCCCAGACTCAATCTGGTACATGCCACACCTTATTCTGAAACTCTTACTTTCAAAAGTTAGAATCACAGCATATCTGTAGTTTTTACATTCCCTGGCTCTTGGGACTTTTGTAACAGCACCAACATTAAGCCATATCAATTTTGTATGTGCATGAAATGACAAGGGGCAGTCTTTGCAGCATTAGACAAAGGCTGCTCTTTGTTTTAAAACAATGGAAATTTGTTTTTATTTCAGATGAGATCTGGTCAAGAGTGTGAGTGTGTAAATTTGAAAATTAATAGTAAACAATTATCAAATGACAAATGACTCAGAGAGGATATTTGTAGCTGCAAATTGATAGAATGATATCAAAGCACAAAATTAACACCAAATCATCACAGACGAAGTTTCTTAATTTTTGTTCCTTCTTGACCTCACCAACATGAAGGTCCTCTTAGACAACTGGATTTAAAGAATGGAGGAGTCAGGAGAAGGCATTTAATAGCCCAATGCCTTTGCGACATGGGCAAATAAAATGTAACTTCCAATTTATAAAATTAGCATTTGTTTTTTTGTTATTTTTAGGTATGAATCAAAAGTTCCAGAAATTCAGATACTCAAGCAAGAGGTGGAAGAAATAGAGATAATTTTGTCAAATCCTGTCACACCAATTGTTTTCTGCCATAATGACGGACTGACTGGAAATTTTATCTTTGATGAGCATAAAGGTAACAGTAAAACTAGCATAGATCCTCAATAAGCCCCCATCTCCAATTAAGCCCCCGCCCTTGAATAAGCCACCATCTAAAGATTGATTTTTCCCAATATGCCCTTCCCAAATATACCCCCCATATGAAATTAAATTTGAAATTAAATTGACGCATAATAAATTATTGGATGAGTTAAGATAGTACTACTGTGCAACAGATAAAAACAATCTGCATCTACTTAGATGGTTATATTATAATTAAATGTACATTTTGTAACTGTGTTTATAATGTCAGTTATTTTTAATTTCATTTCAAAATGTTTAGGCTGGTTTTCCCTTCTATTAAAGTTAACTGAACTACAGTAATATTTATTAAGCCCCTGCCTCAAATAAGCCATTCCTCAAATAACCCCCCCCCCAACCCAAAATTCTATTCTTGCAAATAAGCTCCTGGGGCTTGTTTGAGGATTTACTGTATTTTGAATTTGGTGAAAACATGAAATTCCTCTGATTTACTGTCAATATAATTTGCATCATATTTACATACTCAATAACTCAATAGTAATATAAATGATTTATGTATCTGAAGAGAGGCTAATTATAGGAAGCAATAGTAATGTGATGTTTATGTGGAATGAGACAGTTGCGTAGAGTGGTATTTTAATTAAAAATTGATAGATCTTCATTAGACTTATTACAATTGTGGTAGTTATGCAAGGCGTTACTACAACTCTTAAAAACACAGGAAGATTTTTGGACTTGAATTCTCTGCCTCATAATCGTAATTTGAACTTTCATCTTAAAAATTTGATCTTAAATTCTTAAATTTGGATTTTAACTTCTTATAAAATTGCTGTTGTGTTCTCGAGAGAATTCTGTAAAAAATTAAGATTCAGTTCTGAAAATGCCAAAGCGGTTTGTTACTGTGAAGAATAGATTTCACACCTTGAGTGCAGCTAAGTTAATCATAATAAACGAAATGAGAAAGTTTTGCTGCCTTTGTTTATTTTGATTTTATTGATTGTACATAAAAGTATGAAATTAAGTCTTTAAATCTTCAGATCTTTCGGATCTTTTGGTTAACAAAATTCCCTCTTGTTTTCTGCAACCGTTTTGGCAAAAAGAGTAGCTCACGAAATAAAATAATATTCAACCAACAAAGATACTCTGAATTAAAGTATCGGATGGACCAAAAAATAAGTAGGCAGTAAAAATAAGTAAAATCTACCGCCTGGTAAAATCCTTAGTTTTGTCATCTTGCTTTAACAAAGAAAGACACAAGGTTGTCAAAATCCATCCCATCCCGGGCTATGTGTCTCATGTAGACACGGGATGAAAAGCGTTTCGGCTAGGTGAGATATCTCGGCTTGGTAGGATCAATGGTGGGATATCCCATCTCATGTAAACAGGCCCCATGTATCAATTTTAAAGTTGACCACCAAGAACTATTAAAAAATTATTTCGAATAAATTTAAATGAAACTTGCACCGCTAGTCTTGATTAAAGCTGTTACGGTTTTTTTGGGACACCTGGTACGGAACCCAGTAGAGCTTATTTGAAACATTTATTATCATTGCATTGCAGATAAACTTTGGCTTATTGATTATGAATATGCATCAATCAACCATGCAGCTTATGACATTGCTAATCATTTCAACGAATTTGCAGGTTTGTTCTAAATTTCGTTTTTATAAAGCAATGGAAGGCTAGAGTTTAAATAATACCCATTGCAATTCTTTGCGACCCTTATACCGACCTTTGTATGATAATTATGAAGTTCTAATTTGGCCTGAAGGTACTTTCACTGCACTGACAGACAAGAACATCGCTGAATAATTTTTGTTTTCTTCCGCCAATAAGAACCCTGTTTTTGAAAATCAGCGTGTCTGGTTTCTTAGTATTTTGGCAAGTTCAGAGTTAAGTTGATGTATACTGTAAATAATATAATAGAAAAGTCAATTTAAATTTAAATTTAGGTTTAATTTTAATTATGGAAATCATTTCAGACAGTAGAAGAGTAACTCTTTACAAAAAATCAGCCTGTTGTTTCTTTGGCGGTTTCTTTCTGTATCTGGCTTACAGATGGACAAAATTAAAAATTTAGATGACTAAACCGAGAGATTAGAAATTTACCGCCATTACTGTGTCTTTTGTTTTGATTGTCATTTAGCGTGCATATAAAGGAGAATTTAACTATGTAATCTTTAACTTTCTTAACTTTCTTTCTAATCTTGTAATCTTTATCTTTAACCATGAAATTGGCGTCAGGACAAAAATGTGCCCAAATATCGTTTTGCGGTGAATCCCTGACAAACTTAAAATATTTCTGTTTCTACTACTTTGCAAATAATGAATGTAGAAATGTAGAAATCTTTGTCAGAATCCAATTAAACTAAACTTTGTTAGCAGATTCTAATTCAAGAATCAAAAATTCAATATCTCCAAAAGTTTATTAATTTCCATGATGTATCTTGAAAACTTTTTAGTGAAGATTACATAATGCTTAATGATTTTAATGGAGTGGACATGATGTTAGATGATTGATTCAGTGAAGACTTTTTATCCTGTGCAATATATACCCATTTTTTGTAATGTTTTTTCAAAAGAATGAATAGTAAAAGAATTATAATATAACCAGAATTTTATTTTTGATAATTAAAAAACATTTGAGAAACTTTTGCTAGTGAACTTTTGTCGAAAATTGTCGAAAATTAAGAAACTTTCACTAGTGGAGCCTTAGCCAGGCTTCTTATAATAAAAACGTGTATGGCAATAAGAGATATTAAGATCCCTGCATGTATTTGCAGCTACATTCGAAAGAATTTACACGTGGCAGGATTTATCAGGACAACTGTATTCCCTAATATGTTGAGCAACTGGTTCCTATCCCATTGAGTCACCCTATGGTAGATAACTAGCAAGATAACTAGCAGGTTGTCTGCAAGATAACTAGCTTCGAGGGGGGGTCAAAGATAAGGGATCGCGGCCATTAATCGGAAATGCTCGGAGATAAGTTTCTCAAAAATTCCAGAAATTTTCGGACATTCCTGATCCTGCAAAATAGCTCTCCGGTTTTTTCCAAGCTTTGCTGATTTGATTTAACGTGCTAAAATATAACAACTGAAATTTGTGGAAAAATTCGAGAACAGTCGTGATATCGTAGTAGCATTAAAACATTTATCATAATTTCAGAAACAGATTTGGAAAAGCTTCTGAAACTTTTTCGCCGACCAATGGATGCGATCTCTAACATGGTCTTGATAATTGGTCTATAGAGAAAAACTCAAATTTCTTGTGATAAATTTGGATCCATAGACGACGGAAACGGTACTGTAGGGTTTCCACATAATGTTTTTGCGCGTTCAGTTTTCTTAGAGGATCAAAAGGTGTTCTCAATGAAAATAGCGGCCTTGATTATATTTATAACTAGGAAGACCATGATTTGATTTCTTTGTGATGTATGTAAACTTGCTCCAAGTCTATTTCCTTTCGTCGCTGTGGAGGAAAACATAACTGTGGAGGAAAGCATCACTGTGGAGGAAAAAATCATTGTGGAGGAAAATACCCTCAGGTCTCTCCTCCGCAAGGTATTTTTCTTCGCAGTGACATCTTTTTATTTTTTGTTGATTAACGAAACGAAATATGTGAAAGCTATTTAAAATAGAATGGTAGATAATAAAATGTTGAAGGGTCTTAAGCGGAGCATTTGTATTTATGCGGGAAAGCAAATGAAAGAATAAGATCTACATTCCTACATTGAAGGACAGCATTGAAGGGAGCTATCTTCAAACGACCAGGCCTAATTCGATTATGAGTGACACATTCCGACATACATAGGTACATTAGACACAGGGGTCGGGTCATGCTTTTCATAACTGTTTTACCACACATTAACAAAGCCTACTGTAAAGTCCTGCCTTTAAGAAAAAAAAATAGAAACTCGCACCCTGAATCCAGACCAGAACTTGAACAATAAGAAAACAACGTTAATTTAATGTAAACATTGCATTAATCAAAAAGCATTTTCCTTATAGGTAGGGATTTACTGTATTGCACCCAAGTCACGCACCATAGGTAAAACCTGACCTTGTCAAATTTTTTAGAGCAAAAGAGCTCTTCTCAAATAGAACGACAATGAAATAGGGATTAAAAGGAACGATAATGTTTGTTTGCTAGCCCTTTCACCCCAGAAAGGGCAATATGACCCATTGAAAAATAATGTAAAACTTCATATTTTCAGGAGGTAAGTACAGACATAACTTTACATAAATTTAAGATATTTCAACATGAGTTTATCTTTTGAATTAAGTTCTTTTTAAGTGTTACTTACCCCCTGCAAAATAAAATTTAGATGGGATTTACCTGTTAATTGGAAATAAATCCAAGTATGAAAGGGTTAAAGCAAGGATAGAAATCAACATCTTTCCATCAGCAATTTGATAGGTGCCTGGAGAGGAACGAGAAATACAGTCTTCCTCAGCCATCTGGGCTTGGAATAAAGTCTGTTACATGATTCACACTTTCAATCTACAAAAAATATATCACAAAATTTTGCACTTTAATTTTCTACGTTTTTGCACGTTAATTTTTCACGTTTTTACACGTAAGTTTTCCGCATTTGTACACGTTAATTTTTCACGTTTTTACACGTAAGTTTTCAGCATTTCTACACGTTAATTTTCCACGTTTTTACACGTTAATTTCCCACGTTTTTAAACTTTAATTCCACACGTTTTTACACGTTAATTATTTCACGTTAATTTCACATTGTCTTATTTTATTCTCATTTTATTCTTAGGTGTTCGAAGTGTTGATTACACTCGGTATCCTGACAAGAAAATGCAAATGGATTGGCTCAAGGTGTACATGGCAGAAACAAGTTAGTAATAAAATTGTAGTAGATTGGCATCGCCCTAAATTGATCATCGCCCTGAATTGATCATCGCCCTGAATTGATAATCGCCCTGAACAAAACATTCACTTGTTTACAATAATTGTTTTGAATTTGTGAGTGTTGTATGATGTTGTATGATGTAGCTGCTCGCTTTATGAGTTTATTTACTTCAGAAGCGTCAAGAGAATAAACTAATGATAAACAAGGAGGTTACCAATTCAGGGCGACTATCAATTCAAGGGGACGCAACTCCAGTTGGGTGTTGTTTTGGCGCTGTGTTTCTAAGCTAGACTTTCTGCGAGAGCTCGGGATCAAATTCAGTCGTTGGAACTTTTATTTAAAAAGGATGTGGCTGATTACTTAGCTGTTCATTCTTTCGAGGTCAGTAAATGAGCACCAATGTTTAACACTAGGATAAGTGGGTTAGTAGTTAAAGCTAGGATTGGAATAGCGCCCGGTAGTGGCCTTTTGTTTTTGCTTTGACATAATCTTACTATGACTGTATTTTGGTGAACTTAAATCTGATTTTAGATACATTTATGTCAAATTTTAGGATTTGAAACAGTGTTTGTGTCAATGTGTACGAGCAGGCTCGCCCGCAGGCACAATATGTCAGTGCAAACAGTGCTGGTGTCGATTGCAGCCGCATTGACTACCCCCAAATTGCTTTAATTGTAGGCTTATTTTTACTCACTTATTTGCTTGTAGACACATAATTTTTTAAACAAGGCCTGATCGGAAATAGGTACGCCCTGGTTGCTTATTGTTGTACAGTTGTTTGACGATTTTAAAAAAACAGCCACACATATTTTTAGGACACCCAGTATGATTGTCTGAAAAATATTAAGAAGATTTCTTGATAATCGTTCTAATTCATTGAAAAAGAAAGATTATGTAATTTAATTTATTTAGCATCACAAGAGAGAAATCTAAATAAAATCTTTCTAGGTTGTGAATTTGTGAATTTTGGAATGTGATGAAATGTAAAAGGACGCTAGGAAAGCGTTCATGGGTGTAGGCTTGCACGTGCAAATGGAGGAGGAGCAGTATATAAGTATCATAACTAGGCTCCGAAAACTTACACATCGATAGTTGTTTGTCAAGTACGATTCCCACCTACCCTCCCCTAGATTGTTCATAGTTATTTTATCAAGAATTCCAAACATGTCCTGACGAGCCCAGCTTGGCCTATTTGTTGTCTGCTCACAAAAATATTTTTGAATCCCATATAGCAAATATCTTTACTGGTTACTTTTGTATAATTCGTGTTGAATTTGGTTTATGTTATATTATGAGCTTTAGTTTACAGCCTAGACTGTTTAAGTGTTTGCTTTCTCTGGGTTGTATGGTTTGCATGATTGTTTTTATTGTTTGGTATCACAAGATTATTTATTTATAAGCAACTGCCTGATAAGCAACTGTACTGATATAAGTTTTTATAAACTTACTTTTAAATGTAGCTTTTACTTAAGGCTCGATTTAATTCTCCTTGCCTTTGTTGTGTAGAATGCATTTAAATTCAGTGTATGTGTATTCATCGTGTTGTAGCAAAAAAAATTGATATGAATCGAAATGTACTCCAACAAAACAAATGTCCTTATTTTTAGGCAATATGAAACCAGAGATTTCAAATGAAAGATTGGAGAAAATTTATGCTGAGGTGAACAAATTTGCTTTGGTAAGTAAATACATTTATGTTGAATGAGTTATTTGACTTCAGAAACTTACTTGGGGTGGAGGTTGTATGGAGTATAAGTTCAACTCACCTATAAGTTATATATATAAATGTCATCAGAATTTTATCTCCTTGTTCATATGGCATGCTAAAAACTTGTGAGTTATATAGTACATATTGAACTTAGTGGCAAGTTTGAGTCAACATTTTGAAGTAAATTTTTTAGTGTTGTAAATAAACGTGTTCAGCTTACCTGTAAGTTGAACACGTTTATATATATATATATACCGTGTGTCCCCCCAAAAAGGTAACCGCTTTGATCAAGGCTAGCGACGCGAGTTTCATTCAAGTTTATTCGAAATAATTTTTAAAATATTTCTTGGTAGTCAACTTAAACATTGATACCTAGTTTGTTAATATTTGCGCATCGAGATTCAAGATATTAATTCTGAAAGTCTGAAATTCTGAGGTCTAGATTTTGGTTTAAATTGCGTTTTTGGATCTTCTAAATCATAGACTTTCACGAAACAAATTTAATGGTGCTTGGAAAGACACTAGGACAGAAATCCAAAAATTGAAAATTAAACGCTTATTTATGGATGCAGCCACTATGAAGTGCTTTCTCTTTTTTCAATATTTTAATCAAAAATGTACCAAAATGAAAAAGCAATTTTCTGATTTCAAAAAAGTTTTCATGGACAACTGATTATGAAGATTCTTTTTGGGATCATTGCTCAGAGGTGTTTTAAAAACAAACTATGTTGTCTCGAACACCGTCGTGATTCAGAAAATCCTACGACAGGATCTTTTAAGAGCGTATAGGCAAAATTTAAAACCTCTGGTTTTGAGTTGTAGGCAATTTGAATCTTTGAATTTTACCATCTCGATTCTCAAAAGACCAATCAACAAGGCAGATTTTTATTTTCAAGTTGACTATCGAAGAAAATTAATTTTGACGGAGATGAGGCATATTCTCAGAACTTGATCAAACCTGTTACTCTTTTTTAAACACACAGAATATACAAAATTTTTTTTTTTAATGTCATGATAATTTTATCTCCTTGTTTATACGCTAAGCTAAAAAATTTGACTTATTGTACCGTTTGCACTGCTGTAGTTTTTAAATCCGCGAGGCTGACAATCTGAATTTGTACTCAAAACAACACCAGAAAGGCAAACGTATAGCTAGGGGGTATCATCCAGCCATTTACGATCGTGTTTACATGTCAAAAACTTGAAATTAAGTTTCCCTTATCCGTGAACTTTCAGGTCAGTTCGAAAGAACACCATTAGTTTCCATGTAAAATTTTAGGGCCTATTTAGAAGAAAGTAAGCTGGTCCGGAAGGCGGGCTGGCTCGCCTAGGCGAGATCCTGGCAAACGTTAAATTCCCGTGTAAAATCTATGTTTGTTAACATGAGAAAGCGGCCAGCCCGGTTAGACTAGCTCCTGGAGATAGAAACTCGGATCCCGCCTAGTTGAGATCCGACAGAGCAATACATTCCTTTGTTATTACTGTGAGCGTTCACACACACGAGAGGCACTCTGGCATGATCAGGTGGGACAGAATTTATCAAAACATCCATTTGCAACCTGAGCCAGTATCAATTTTGGTGGTATCAACATTGTGAAACTTTGTTTGGGTTGGATGGAGTATATACCCCAGGGAGCAGTACCATCTAACTCGGGTACTGGGGCATGTCCGAGAAAATCTTGTGCTGACTCAAAAATATAATGGAATGAAAACGCAAACCCTTAAATATAACAGCCAATGGTACATGTTATGATGCAATTTTGCTGCCTGTAGCATCCTTTTATTAACATTTTAATGCCAATTCTTAATATTTCCCAAAAAGTATTGGATTTCAATGTTTTAGAGCTAAAATTACATTTTTTTGTGACAGATTTTTCAGACCCAATAATATATTATCGAATCGAAATCTCAGACAAAAATACGGGACACGCCCCCTACCCATATCAGGTTGTACTGTCCCCCTGGGGTATCTACAGATTTCTCTCGAACTCTCAAGGGGAACGAAAATTAGTTCCAGATAGCGAGTATTCGAAATAACCAAAGCTAAATCAACGCTAGAAGCTCTGAAGGGGTGTGTGTCTGTGTCAATTTATTCTAATTCCAGTGTCTAATTACAGATAGTATCTAATTATAATTGTATAAGACACTTATCTAATTCGAATATGCAAATTTTCATCTAAAGACTGTTCGAGTTAAACAGGAGTTTGAGTTAAGCGAGTGCGAGATAGCGGGGTTAAACTGTCGTTGCATACACGTTGCATACACGTATTTAACGTGCCTAGCCCGCGAAAGTCTCGAGATGACTTGTTTCCAGCAGGGGACACGGGTCATACAGTTTCAGGCACATACACTTGCAATTACGCAAAGCATGGGTTTCTGCGCTTGGCGCAGGGGGGCTCATCAGGGTGACCCCGGTCCTTCCTCTCGATGTGACAACACCTCGTGATTCCTTTTGCCTTTGCCTGAAATTACAGCGAGTTAGCAGCTCTCATCACACTTTCGCAGCAAGTATGACTTTGATGGGATTCGAACCCACGACCTTGATTTTTGTTTTTTCTTATGCACCAGGGAATACTTTACCATTAAAATATGTTACATGTCAATTTTCACAACTTTAATATTTTCCTATTTATTCCCTGCTCTGGATAACTGTGCAATGTTACTGTTCATTCGTTATTGTTGTCATTTAGTTGTAGTTAGTTCCTCAGTAGCTACTGAAGTATGCAAGTTTTCTTGTACCAGGCTATTGATAGAAAAAATGTAAATATCTGAAAATCTGAAAAATCTACGATATTTATGAGATTTATTTATTTAGTCTTATCCCCCTGAATATTATTTTGGATGCAGATAAGGGTATCAAAATCTAACAATATTTGTCTGGTTGCAGCTGCGTAGGAGCGCGCCCCTGGCAGTTGTTTTAAGCTCGCTCGGGAAAATAGCTTTCTTTCTTTTGAGGAGTGCCTAGACGTGTGCAGTTTTTAAATTGCAGAATATGAGTACTTACGAAAACTACAATGCAGTGTCTAATCATTATGATGAAGGCAGAGTCCCTGCAGGTGCAAAGGCGTACATTTCTGTTGTCCAAAGCTATCTTGACAAGCCACTTAGTCAGGTAAGAGGCTGGTCATTTTCTTCAACAGCATTTTGAAAGGGTATCGTTGTCAAACCAGGAAGTCAAACAAAAGATGTCGTCAACTTTGTTGCGCGCTTTGGAGCAGCCAGCTTACTATAGCCAGTTCTGCACTGAACACAACCTTGATCAGCCATTAGGGCCTAATTCCTTGATCAGAGAATGCTTTTCTCTGTTCTCAGACACTCCCCTACAGGACTGCATCATTTTCCCCTACAATTCCCCTACAATTCATTAGTTTCCCCTCAAAGATATTGCA
>JAYJMH010072643.1:0-10972 GCA_036873815.1 Phacellophora camtschatica | reverse complement strand
TTTTTATCACTATTTTGGCATTCCTGTTTTTACTTAACGTTGATGCAAGAGGATTCAACTTAAAATTTAATACCTTGTTTACCAAAACCTATTTAGTAATCCCTAAGTTATGGTAAATAAAAACAACGTTAATGGCCTTATCAAAGCAATGAGTGAGTGAGTTATCGTATTTAACGTGCCTAGCCCCCAAAAGTCTCGAGATGACATGTTTCCAGCACGGGATACGGGTCATACAATTTCAGTTTCAGGCACATACACTTGCTATTCTTGCAAGGCATGTGTTTCTGCAGGGGGACCCCTCAGGGCGACCCCGGTTCTTCCTCTCGATCTGACCACACCTCGGTATTCATTTTGCCTTTGCCTTTGAGAACCTCACAAACTGTACAAGACATACCTTTAAGAGGATGCCATGTCAGCACGTAATCCACCCATCGATCCTTGAATTTCCCAAGATCTTCTTCCAAGCACCATGTTCCCTTGCGAGTTGATAGCGCACCTTCGATTTTCCCGCGGTTTACCCACAATGCCATTCCTCGTGAATCTTCGCTCCCAGCCCCCGAGTCGAACAGATACATTCTAGTAGGGCTATCAGCACTGTCTCTGTACACTTTGCTGGTTATTGCCAAAGTTAATCCCCGTTTGCAAACATCGGGATCTAAAAAATATAACTTGCTTTTTTCACAACATTTTCCTGATTATTAGAGGAACTATGCCAGCCAGATATTCTATAAAACATGTTGTTAGATAGAATTTAAAGTCGGAGAAATGATAATAAAAGCTAAATCTTACCACTAACACATTCTCCTTGATAATCTCCAGCATCCAAATACCCACGATCAATACCATCATTTAATGTAGCAATTCCTTTATGTATTTTAATTCCACCAATCACAGACATGCTTTGACCAGGTGTCCCTATGATCCTTCCACCTCGTACTGCGTTCAAAGACCAATGATATTTCAAAACCACAGGCCTGTCATCTAAAAAATAAGAAATTTTTTTTTTTTATACACTAAGGACACGTCTATAAAGCTAGATGTTGTATGATTTCGTCATAACTTTTAATGACCATTTCCAGTAACGATTTTAACAGTTTCATATCAAACTATTAAATTCCAATTGATAAAATAAGTTTATTTTTAACTTCAGTTTAAGACAGGATGTGTAAGCAGTATTCCATTAATCTCGGTTTTAAACTGGTTTATTTTTAATGCAATTGGGCTATAATTTGTTGTTAACCGCTACGTACAAGTTTGAATTACAGCTAAATGCTTCGCCTAAAATTAAAACCTTTTCACAGTTTTTAAGAATAATCTACAAATAAAAACCAGCATCTCATAAACGATTTAGACTTTCATTCGACCCTTGAATAGAAGGGAAAATGTCTTTGGTCCTCACATCACACCTTACCAATGTTCATGCATATGAGAGTAGTTTGTTTCGTCGTTCTCCATGCTTACTCACTTCACAAATCGGCCACCATCAAATCTAATGTTATTGTCTTCGCTTGTGTCCTACTGGTCATGCTACTACGCCCGGGTTTATTTCCAATTAACAGGTGGCCAAGTAACATATAAGTTTTATTTTGCAGGGGAATACATACAACACAATTGAACTCAAAAATAAAATAACGTTGAGATATCTGAAAGTAATATAAAGTTATTTCAACTTTTACATCATGAGAATTGGATTTCTTACGATATTTACGCAATAGACCATGTCGTCGTTCTAGGGGCAAAAGGTTCAAGAGCCACAATCTTTGCATTCCTTAAATTTTTTTATGAAATGCAACAAACTCAACATTTTATATTACATTAAGATTAACTAAAATAAACAACAAACAAATATATTGAATTAGTTACCTATTGTTGCTCTTGTAGTTGTTCCATAATTTTTTAAATAACTTTTTTTCGTTACTTCAATAGACGGTTTTGTTGGGAGTCTAAACGAAAGTATGTTTGCATTTTCATTCAACTGAACTAAATCTTCTTGCTGACTGTTTACTTTCTCGCTACTTCTAAATTTATCAAGGTTGACGAGAAGCGATTTTAGTTTATTTTCCTGGGCAACTTTCTCAGCAATTTCTCGATTCGTGTCAGCTTTTGTAGCAGCTTGCTTGGGTTTCTGCGCAGGAGCGTTTGAATACGTCACAGGGGCAACTTTTTGTTTATCAGAATCGGTATGTCTTCCAGTATCCTTACTTTCAATAGGCCAACTTTCAGGGGCGCCTAAAACGCTAATACTTGGCGCTTCAGGTTTGCTTGCTGAATTATCAGAGGGCTCATCAGGGTTATTCTTAGCTTCGTTTGTGTTACTTGCTTGTACACTATTGTCGGAAAATGATGGATCTACATTTATCTTATACATTTGTGCAACAGTTGGTTTCGCTACTTCGACTGGGTCGGATGTTGGCTTGGATTTTATGCTTTTATTTTGTATGTTCTTGCTCGATTGACTATTTTCGTGTTTCTCGTCAATGCTTGGTTTGTCTTCTTCATTTCCTGTTCTTAAATTTGACTTCTCCTTGACATTTTCAGAGTCTAAGTCTTTATCTGTCTCGCCGGCATCAGAATCTAAGTCTTTATTTTTCTCGCCGGCATCATGTATCATATCAAATGGCGACACAGCACTACTGTTTGATATTCCTCTCACGATTCCTCCCTTGATGACTACCCCATCTTCAATAACACCTCCATTTACAACCCCTCCCTCTATAACTCCACCTTTGATCACTCCAGATCTTATAATCCCACCCTTTAGTCTTCCGCCAAGCATGATACCGCCAAGTAAACGCCCTCCTTCGATTATTCCACCTCTCAATAGACCTCCTTCAACACTTCCATTTTTTAACAACCCCCCTCTCACTTCTCCGGATTTGAGAATTCCTCCATCAATCTCTCCACTTGAAAGCTTCCCTCCAACAATTTCGCCCCCTCTCATTTTACCCCCCAGTATAATTCCTCCCGTTATCCTGCCTCCGTAGATCTTCCCTCCTCGTATCCATCCACCATCAACTGTCCCATTGTACAAAATTCCATCTTCCATTCTCCCACTTTTAAACACGCCACCAAGAATTTTCCCGCCAGTTATTATGCCTCCAGTAATGTCACCTCCTTTCACAACACCCCCGGAAATAGACCCACCAGTGATTGAACCACCTTGGATGTGTTCGTGATGTATGGGCAATTGTTTAGACAGCGGCAACAACATTGATAATGGATTGCTCTTGTCAAGATCAACAAGATTGATGTTCAAACGATCCTCCGTTGGCCTAAAGCCATTTGTTCGACCATTTGACAATTTGTTAAACCTGGATTTTGACCCAGCTGTTGTCCCAACTGTTGAAGCTGCTGTTGTGGGCTTCCTTCTGCTTTTGGTGGCCATTGGTCCAATTCCAGGTTTTGCAAGAGCTTTTTGGTCCTCTAATAAGAAACTGATTGGTTCCAAATGCTGATCAGCATTAAATATATTTCTTATTTGGTCAGCAGTTTCCGTGGGCATTACTTGAGATACCTCTTTACTCTGCTTTTCATAGTTCATTTGATCGGCATATATATTAGGTGTAGTATTTTCTTGACTTTCAAAATGTTTTTCTTCCTGGTTGTTTTTATTTTCTTGTTTATTCTTTGACTGCTGTTTTCTGTTATTCTTACTATTGATAGACTTTCCTTTTGGGCGTTGATATCCTTTCTGTAATTTGCTATTTCTCACTTCGCCGTCTGACTTCTCATCATTTCCGCGGCCATTGAGAAATTTCTGGAGTTCTTCCTCGTTGTTTTTTATCATGTTGAGAATTTTGTTACTTTTTGAAGTGTCGACAATTTCGTTCGTATCTCCTCCTTTTCTATGATCAAAAAATTCATTAGTAATTGCTGGAGATTCTTTCCCTTCAACGCTGCTGCTCGGATCATCGACATCATTTTCATTCCATTCATTACTCTCTTTGCCTTGAATCGTATCTGGCACGAAATCACTTCCTGATGGAGTAGTCATGGGATGAAACTGCTCCAATTTATCTGTTGGCTTTGATAGAACTTGTTCCAAAGTGTCTTCATCATCTTCAGCTAATTCTCGTCCTAATCCGTCTTGTTTCTTTTTACCGTAACTTGCGCTTATATCTTTTATCATTCCTAATGCCAAATCTGAATTTTTGCTGTGTATTTCTTGCATTCTTCCTTGGATATTATCCGGAAGATGAATAACAATTTTCAATTTGTGTTTTTTCTTCGCACTTTCTTGGTGACGACTTTTTTCACTGTCGTCTTCTCGCCTTGAGCTATCTTCATCAAATTCTTCGATCTTGGGCCTAAGCGAATGTTCATCAAACATTGCTATAGTCTTTGTTTTCTCGTTATCCACAAACCCTTTTATCCTTTGTATGTCATTTGTGTCAAGGCGATTGATTGCAGCATTTACCATCTTACGTGCAACGTGATCAGTACCTTTCTTGTCAAAATCTTTATAAATGCCTTTGCCTGATTTGGATGCTGAGAAAAATGACGTTGAAGAAATATCATTTTCATCAATTTTATTTAATATTGGGTTCTGTTTGTTGTTATCATAACTCGAAAGCTCTTCTCCGAACTGTTTCAATGCGGCATCGCTTGGATCATTGTTTTCAAACAAGGCATTTTCTTTTCCTGGTGTACCACCGATACTTGCTATATTGTTCATGTTTCCAATTACTTGACCAACACCGTCCTGACTCGGTTCTTCAAAACTGATCGGAGCAATATTTGAAATTCGACCAAATTTTCTTATTTGTTCTGCAGGATCAGTTGGTAGTTGTCGAGTCTCTGGTTTCACTGTTCCATGCCAATAATACTCTTTATCGCCATTTTCTTTCATTGTTTCTGTTTTCGTTGAAGTTGTATACAACTCACTCGACAACTCGCCATCTTCCATTTTTGAATTCTTGTCTTCATGAAGAAACTTTTTCTTTTTTCTTCTTCCATGCTTTTTCTGTCTAGAATTTTGCGACACAATCTTCTTTGATTTTTTCACATTATTTTTTAACAGTGACGCCTTTGTGCGACTCTTCAAATTAGTCTGAGATTTTCTTGAAGCAAAATTATTTTTGTCGTATTTCATTTTCGAATTATTTTCAGTTTTCTTGGGTTGCTTTTTTTCGTTCTCCTTGCTGATATTAATTTCCAAAATCTGAAATTTGTCTTGACCTTTTCTAAATTTATCTCTATTATCATTTGAGATTTTCTTCTCTTTTGTCTTGTTTTCTGTTGCTATACCTTGTGACATTGCTGCATGAAGTGACTTTTCAGCAGTTTCTTTTTTCTCCTTTGCCTTGTTTTCTGTTGCTATACCTTGTGACATTGCTGCATGAAGTGACTTTTCAGCAGTTTCTTTTTTCTCTTTCCTATCATTTTCTTTTCCCAGATAAACGTTTTCTTCATGAGCATTTACTTTCTTCCTGGTTTCCTTGCCTCCTTTTCTTGCATCCCTTGCATTATTTTTACTTTTTTTGTTGACGTCTTTATTTCTACTTTTTAAAAGTTCTTTTATTACTTGACCGTTGATTTTCTTTTTGCTTTCTTTCACCAAATCTGTGACAATATTCTTCAACTTCTTTCCTTTTTTATTTCCAGCTTCATTCCCAGCAAAACGTTTCAAATCATCATCAGTCATTTTCGATGTGCCATCTGCAGAGAAAGAATCTGATATCAATCCCAAATATGGCTGTTCTAATACCAACAATGTCGAGCTATCTTCTTTTCCCCTACTTTCATTCTTCCTCTTTTTAGTCTTTATGTTCTTCTTTTTACTTTCGGTATTCATATCTTCACCATTATTATGATCATCGTAATCAATTTTCTCATCTTGCTTTTTGATAAAGTTTAAGAATTCGTTTACTTTCATATCTTCTGGATCGTGCTCATGTCGACTTATTGCCTTCCTAACGGCAGCTTTTGTCTCATCATTCAGTCCTTTCGATATCAAATCATCTTCTTTCAACAACGAGTTATACATTTTTTCAACTCTTATATTATCGTTCGTTCCCAAAAATCCTCGTTTCGTAGCAGCAACATCTTTGTAAGTTGAATTTTTCAACCTTTCTAAAAGCTTCGGTTTATCAACGACGAAAGGATTCTTTTTAATGAAAGAAGTTTCTTCGTCTTTGAGTTTGCTAAAGACGTTATCAATTTGATTTTCATTATCTTTTCGTATCATTTCATTTGTATTTTTAAGATACTCTTCCTGACCTCTGTCTACTTTCTTTGTTAAAATAAGATTTCCAATGGATTTATCTTCCATTCCAAGCTTGTCTTCAAAGGTTTTCAGCACTTGCAATTCACCGCCCGTCATTGCCTCGACATCAGCAGGAGGTTCTTCTTGTGCCGATGAAGTATCAGTTCCAACAGCAACTACTTTTCCATTCCCAACAGAAGCAATCAAGGGGGCAATCAAGGGGGTAGCCTTTATCACCTCCTTCTCTTTCTCTGGAGGCCCCGTCGTGACCGATGCTTCCTTCCAACTCGCTTCAACTAGGCCCTTTAAATCTTTGCCTTCATGTGTGTCCTCTATTGCCTTTGTGTCATTTTTATCCAAATTTGTAAGAATCTCCGGAAGACTTTCCGCAGATGGTTCCGGCATATGCTTCGCCGTTCCAGATTGCACTTCATCTACTTGAAGTTTTTTACCCGATTCAGGTTTTATAAACGTATCTAAATTTTGTGCACTATTGGGAGAAACTCTTGATTCCAGAGCTGCTTCTTGTTCAGTACTCATGAGGTAAATTCCATCTCCAATAGTTTGGTATCCATCAGGATCACCGTAGGCTTTTCCGACCCTTTCACCAGCATATACCTCTGGATTTCCTTCAATTTCTTGCCGTAAATTCATTGCTTTCTTTTTTAAATTTTTTCCTTTCCTTGAATCTTTTGAGGCAGATTTATTAATTGAAATTCGGTTTTTCCTATCGAGAGGCAAAACTCCAGACTTTTGTGGCACCTTTGTGGCTATTTCAGCTGAATTTTGATCATCAAGGGTAACAAAAAGACTACTATCATACTGTTGATCAATATTTCTTTGTTTTGTAACTTGTTTAGATTTTTTTGTAACAGGAACATTGTTTTGTGGTTGAAAATTGAAAGAAGTTGCATGGCTAATTTTACTTTTAACCGTCCCATCATTGTTTCCATCATATGAACGTTGTTCTCTTTTTGGTGTGTTTGGTAACTTTTCATTCAAAATTGTGGCTTTATTAGCTGCAATAAAATTTCTACTAGTCGGGTTTGAAACCTTTTCTACAGCAAGTGTGTCGAATTCGTTTGCCAATAAATTTGACTTTATCATCCATGAGTCTGGAAAATATATAAACAAACATTAAGAAATCATCTATAATATAATACTAACTTTGTCAAAGAAGAGTTTTGAGTCTGCACGCTGGCTACTATAATACTTTGTTTTATAATATCCGTTTAATCTATATATATACGTTATTATCTTTTTATACGTTTTTTATCATTTATGATATTAACTTATAAAACGTCAAAAATCAAATCTTAAATACAATTTAAAAAAATCTCTTTTTGTCACAAAGAAAAGTTAAACGAGTTTTGTGATTGTGTGTGAATTTTTAATGTTATCAAGATTTTTTTCTGCTATTTTTAAGCATTTACATTTGACCATGGGCTAAAGGAATCGTAGTGTGGGTTGAAGGAACCTGTATTTTTTCTGCCTACTCTTCCTTGATTTCTCTCTTTCTTTCCTTGCACTTTTGATTCTCGAATTCGCAATGGCCATCTTTTTTGCTTTCTTTTGTTTTGTCAAAAGCGCAAGGAAAGACAAAGGGAGCAAAGTATGAGACCAAACACTACGGCTAATTTAACCCATGACTTGGCAGGAGCCTAGAAAAAGCTTTTTTCTGAACGTAGCCCCTGGTGGCAATTACCGTCATTCTTATTAACTTAGACCAAAAGCTCTGCTAAAGACTTACTATCAAAAATTAGTTTTCTCTAAATTTTATTTGCTTCTAAAGCTGTTAAACTAAAATAATAACCTTATGAATGGCTTATTTCTGAACAGAAAACACTATGAAATTATTTTAATTCGTTTTTAACATTTTCGAACAAATTTAATTTTCTAATGACTTCTTGTGCCAAATTGTATTTAATAAGTAAATAAATACAGAGGCGTAAGAACAGCATAAAAACTGGGGCATTGGTGAAAAAGAACATTTTCAATATTTTAGAGGCACACACATTGAGGCACACCCATTCAAATTTGTGAAAAAGGGGGTACATATCTCCCGGGTTCCTACGCCACTGAATAAATAATTATAAGAATGAGAATTTGAACATCAATTTCTAGATATAAATAAAATTTAGCAACTTGCCTCCAGCTCCTTGTCTTGTGTTAGCAGATATTGCTTTCAAGAAACCGAACAAAACAAGAAAGAGAATCTTCATCGTGAAGAATTCAAAGTTTCACTTCTCAGCAGCAAAGTTTCTTTCTTTCATCTGAAGTGAAAGAAGCAAAGAATATAGCAGATCTTGGTAAACGAGAAAATGCAAACTCTTGCTACCAGTTCATATTAAGAAACATGTACGTTTCATCTTGTTAGCTGGTTCAGTTAACTTTATGTTAAAGGTTATTTTATTGAATGTAATCAAAAACAGAAATATTAAAATAATAATTAATCGACAATTGCTTTGCAAATAAATCCTTTTTGAGGACACACGGTTATGTGCTCGAACATCGTGCAATCCATTTTCATTTAATCTCATGATTATTCATTTACATTTTAATATCATATTATTTGATCTATGTCAACAAATTCTGCAATGAAAATGGAATCAACATTTACAAGTAACTAATGCAAGGTATGAATGTAATACGAGTAATACCTTTTCAGCAGCTTGGGGATAAATACTTCAAAGAGACTAGTCGCTGAAGAGCAAGAGCGATTTATGATTCAAATCTTTTCCTCATCTGCTTCTAAATTGTGGAAATTTGAGCCTTCAGGCTTTCAAACATAATAATTTTAAAGAAAATATCGCAAAAAGACGGCCTAGCCCTGCACACTAAACCAGCTCAATGTCAAGTTTACGCCATTACTGCTGAACCGTGACGAAATGATGAATTCGAATACCAGTAAGATTGCTTTCGAACAACTGCCTCCGTCGAGCGTGAAGACCTCGAAAATGATAAGCAATGTCATTATACTTGTCGCTACTTGAATACAGACAACTTAGAATTAAGTATCTGCTTACAAAGAGAGAGAGAGATAGACCATTCTAAGGCAGAATCATCTCCGTGGTGGGAAGACCCGCCACCATAGTCTTTTGAGTTTTCTTCAAAAGAAGCCTTGAATCCTTCTCTGACTTCGAATACCCAAATTATCCTGTTTTGGTAAAATGGTAAAATGGTCTGCCTAAACTGTTTTATGGGTTTTCTTTTCAAGGAACACCAAATTTCTTCTCAAATAGACTTAGGAAAAACAGAAGTATCCTGTTTTTACACCAGAATCATTTGCTAGGATGACCGCATCTAAATTTGAGGATCGTTGATCATCTTTCGGAATCGCGGACGATGTTTTTGGATCACTGAACATTTTTGTATCGTTGACATTATTTTTGTATCGTTGACGATCTTTTGGATCCCTGCAATATTTTCGTATCGTTGACGATCTTTGGGGATGCGTTGACGAACTTTCTGGATTTCTGGGATTTTCTGACCAAAAAAATAGTGGCGCTGAATCGACGATTTTTATTGCAAGCGCTTTTATTAAGAAGGCAAAGAAATGAACGTAACCAAAGAAAACATCGTTTTGGGGTTTTGGAGATTCTTTAGAGGAAAATGGATATCAATAAAAAATACAAATAAATTGAAAGATTTATAAATTACAATGCATCCAGAGGAAAAATTTAAGGGGGTGTTTGGGGGGGGGGCAACTGTTGCCCCCAATAATTTTAAGAGCAATGATGATTTTAAATTATCAATTTTAAAACTTCGTTCTCTATTGTTTGAGAACAAATCTGAAACAGCTTCCGACGGTACTGCTTTCTGCTGATTGTCATTTTCAAAACTATCCCCATTTTATTGACCTTTTCATTGGTTCAGCGGAAAACATTCAAAAATAGATAAATCTTCAAAATACACCCTTTTCTCAATTTCACTTAAATTGTTTTCCCAATTTCTCAATGTTTTTTCGGACATTAAGGTTACTGTAACCAGCTGTAACCCTTCAAGGAAAAAAAATCGATTTTTCAGTTTTCATACACAACGAAATCTGCGCTGCATTTTAATGTATTAATCAAGCATTTCTAATGACTTTTAATGCATTTTTTCTTGTTTTGAAACTAAAAAGAATTTTTTTGCTTGAATGTTCATGAACGGGCTAATGTTAATTGCTTTGAACTTTCAAACACACTGGCAAATCTGTTTGCGTTTGTGGTCTGTGGGATAAATTATAGCCTTCCCAGCATCAAGGGCCTAAACGTGCATCATTAATCCTTCGTTGACCATTGAGGTTTCTCTTGCAATTAATAGTCATCACAGAACTCTCAAACTAACATTTTTTTAACTTCGGATCATTGGACGGTAACTCGTACAAAATTAGTTAACTGTACGCAACGGCCCAATAAAATGGCTTAAATTCGGCCACACACCGCGTGAGATGTCCAACAACAAATCTGTGTCAGCAAATTGTAATAGCAAATTGGGTCTGTGTTTTATGATAGGAAATGTCAGGAAAAATGTCTAGGCTACTGTCAAGTTTAGGAAAAAATTTATAACTTCATTAAAACAAAAATTAAAGAAAAATCGTGACACCGATTTAGAGATTAGAATGTCAAGAATGGTATGAACCAATCGCCATGTTTTTATGACTTTCGGGTGAGTGCAGTTAGCCTTCAGCGCGCAAGTGCTGTACACGTTTTTTTTTATAAGAAAGTTTTTTTCAGCCCAGCCTTCAGACTTTCTTAGCTATTTCCTAATTTCAGCACTAAAACT
>JAYJMH010072642.1:0-33422 GCA_036873815.1 Phacellophora camtschatica | reverse complement strand
CGTTTAAAATTTTTTGGAAACTTGGATGTTTGCACCCATGGTCATTTCAAACAGTGTAAAAGGGCTTTCCCGCCAAAGATTATGTTTTTAACAGTGTGTAGGGGGGCGTTTCCGAGAAAAAATAGGGCGTGGTCCCCAAAACATTTTCGCCTCCGGCAGAACAGCACCCTCCCGTCCGCCTTCGGCGCAAGTGGGCATGACCAGCTTCGCTGGACTGGCCTCGCCACTGCCTATACCTAAAGCCTACGAGTAATAGCTCAACCTCTGATTCGGCAAAATTCTTCCACAGTGGTATGGAGCTGAAGCAATAGTGAATAACCAAAGGGTTTTTGCGGGGGCCGAGCGCGGAGCGTGAGAAAATGTTTTGAAGCATTCACTCAGAAGCGCCCAGTTTTTTCTTCTTTCCACAGATACTTAACATCAATCGCTTTCGTAAATAATAATTAGGAAGAGGGCTCCTTTCCTCGTGCCCCATCCTCTTTTCTACATGACGGTGCCTAGTTAATTTGATAACGTTTTTGAGTAAGAATATGTAAAATAAGTTACGTCACATAAAAAACTTTGAGTAAGTTCACAAACATATGCATTATGAGGTGTTAATAAAAATATTATCAACATGATTAAGAGCAAACTTAAGATTTATTCACGTATTTTTATATAAGGAACCAAATTATTTTTATATAAGGAAGCAAATTTTGTACCCCCATCCCTACGCTTCTAAAACACCTTAACAGTGCTTTTCAAAGTATGGTTTAACCATCTGCACACTTGATCACAACTTGATGTAAGTACTTTCTGAGATACCAAAACTAATTACCCAATTTTCCGGCTAGAGTTCTTTATAAAAAAGCATTTAACAACTTGGATATTTCATTAAAAGTATAAATATTTTAAAAGTATTTTGTTTTCTAAAGAACTACTTTATTTACCCAAAATCGTTTAACTGGAATCTTTAATAATGTATTTTGATCTCCTCGTATATTAAAATGTTTCCACATCTTTTTTTCATAGCATCATATGGCCAGTAAGAAAAATTACAATCCTAATTTTAATATTAAATACGGATGACCCTAAAAAATATCCCCGTTGGCAGAGATGTAGCTTGAAATCTGTAAGGCTTACATACAGTTTGACTGGAATCTTCTAGTAAAGTTTGGCGTACACGGGCGGTTTTTGTCGCTGAGGACGGTGATTTTTGTCGCTGACGACGAAAATCGGCTGTGTGCGGTAGTCAGAAATGCTCTCTCTTAATGATAAATTTGCAAGCTCTACAGCTATACCTTGGGAATTCGGACGCCAAAATAGTAGTTGAAGATAATTTTCTACCACATTAATGGAATCATTTCGTTGTCTTCCCTTTGTAATTTTTTTTATGTTGTTTGCCATGCCCGTGCAACATCGAAGATATTGCAAAAGCAAATCAACAGATAGAGAATTACAATGAGAAGATAATGAAATGTTTCAATTAACGTTGTAGTAAATTATCTGCATAACTACTATTTTGGTGTCTAGATTCCCATGATTATGCAATAAGTTTTTACTTCAACTCTTTCATATAACTAAACGTGAAAGTCAACAAAGATGTCTTTTTCTTGACACATCGAGGCTCTCGCTACATGTAAGCAACTGAATTGTTTTGGTAAAACAACAATATATACCTTTAATAACTGGGAAATTTGTGATTCTTCAATGAGAAACTTTCGTGGAATCATTTGAACTCTTCGATTGCCCTTTCTCGCAGCTCTGATCTTGACACCCGCTGTGTCGAAATTACAGTGTTAATCAACAATCCCCTTTGGTATATACACCTTTAATTCACCATAGAACAATAGGGAAAACAATAGGCCCCTTGTTAGCCAATAGAACTCGAACGTTTAAAACCATTTAAAATAACTGGTCCTTTTTAGCTATTGTGTTAAACGAATTGGAATTATTTCACGCTTTTGAATGGAAACCACCGGTATTCATATTAAGATAAATTATCCATTTGGTTATCAATCCACTTGTCATAGTTTTATTACGTCAGTTAAAAGTAATAAAGCAATATGCACCCATCACCAGCAGATATATTAAAAACGATTTTTTAATCTAAAGAGGCAATAATCCGTATCCTTTACTGCACGGAAGTTTTGCGCGCGTTCATTGAGATTTTGACGCATGGTTAATTATTTGCTGGCAACTCCATTTCGTGACTTTCTTTGAGATTTACAGAGCAACCCGCCACTAAAAAAGGTTGCTTTTAGATATCATGTTATGTTTCTTAAGATGGATACCATAATATCGCAGAAATGTCGTGTTACTCTAGTCAAAATTTTTAAATATAATTTGCGAAGTTTTGTCAGTTTCGCTATAAAAATCTTGGCATAGAAAGAGACTTAGCAAGGCAAGACAAGACTGTCAATTAATACCAATCTAGATCTCAGTTTTTCCTTTTGATTTCACAATGCTTTGAAATGAAAGTGGTTAAGACCCTACTTTAGGCTGAACTAAATGGATTTTTGTTGCACGATTTTTTATAAGAACACCTAACTCTGGTTTCAATCTCGATTTGTCTTGTTTCTAGACTGATGTTTACAAACCTGCTACCCTTTCTCAAAAACATCTTTAAAGTGTGTTTCTGGTCAAATGCTCAACGCCTGCACGCTTTTTTGTAGTTAACATTATTAATTCTGAGATAGGAACCCAAATTTAACCCAAATTTAACCCAAATTTAACCCAAATCTCAGCCTGGCGTTTCTTATAATTGTTGTTCTTATGAAAAAAATCGTGTACTTTTTAAGGTATGGGAATAGACAAAATTGAATTTAAAGATTTCTCTTTGATTTAATGCACTTTTTTATAAAAATTTATCAATAAATGCAACATAAAAATATATCGTGGCAGCAGTATTGATCGCAAATAATAAAATGTTAATTTAAACATAAATGTAAATAACCAATAAATATAATTTCTAAATAATTCGGGCTTGATCCTTTATCACTATAGTCAGTCTCAATAGATAATTGGTCTTTTACATGCAACGTGACCCAAGAAATGTTCCCGCGTTTGCAAATGTTATGGAAGTTTCGATATTTTTGTATTTGCTTGACGTTGATGTAAGATGCTTTAATTTATATTTTGATACCGTATTTGCCAAAATCTACAAGGTAATGTATTTGTATTTTGACACCTTATTTGCCCAAATTTACAAGGTAATGTATTTATATGTTGATACCTTACTTGCCAAAATCTACAAGGTAATGTATTTAGATGTTGATAACGTATTTGCCAAAATCTACAAGGCAATGTGTTTATATGTTGATACCGTATTTTCCAAAATCTACAAGGTAATGTTTTTATATGTTGATACCGTATTTGCCAAAATTTACAATGTAATGTATTTATATGTTGATACCGTATTTGCCAAAATCTACAAGGTAATGTTTTTATATGTTGATACCGTATTTGCCAAAATCTACAAAGATAATGTATTTATATATTGATACCGTATTTGCCAAAATCTACAAGGTATTGCATTTATATGTTGATACCTCATTTGCCAAAATCTTAAAGGTAATGTGTTTATATGTTGATACCTTATTTGCCAAATCTACAAGGTATTGCATTTATATGTTGATACCTTATTTGCCAAAATCTACAAGGTAATGTATCTACATTTTGATGCCTTATTTGTCAAAATCTACAAGGTAATGTATTTCTATGTTGATACCTTGTTAGTCAAAATCTACAAGGGAATCCCTTAGCGACACGAAAGGAAAGCGAACGTATGTATTATTTTCAGCAATTTGTGCAGCATCAGAAATCCTCTATTGAGTATAACTCAGTAACCAGTCAGGATATTTTGACAAACAAGGTATCAAACTATAGATTGATGTCTTGAATATAAAATACAGGCAAAAAAAGAAATTGTCGAAACTAAAGCTCTACCGCAGCAGCTTAAACTTGGGAAAATATTTTAGGCAATGGGAGCACCCATAAAGTACGTACACACACATTTATGATTTCAGGGCCCCCCTCCCCCTGGTACTCTTTTTGAATAGAGGAAACAGACAATTTTATGTAGAACGCACGCCTTTGGCTTGATCCCCTCCACCCACCAGTGCGTACATACTTTACGGACCCGCTAGTTATCTTTAAAGAAAAAAAAACTGTCAATATTATTAGCAAAATTGAATTTTAATGATTTGTCAAACGCCATTGCATGATTTTTTTTGTTAGCTGGTATACTGGTAGTAACTATCAAATTTCTTTGTGGAACCTATAGCTTTATTTTTATGAATAGTCATTGTTACTTTGAAAAGTAAAGGAGTTGAGAGGTGGCTCCACACTTGATAATAACAGGTAACACCAGTAAATGGAAGTTTTCTCATTAGTCTAGAAGGTGTTTACTTGCAATCAATATATTCATTTGTTGCTTTCAAATTTTTTGTGTGAAGTGTTTGGGTGTTTTTTGTTTATGGGTATTCATACACACGAAGGACCAGTTGTTTAGAGTCAGAGTTGAAGTTTATTTATAGAATTGCATAATATCTTCACTCCTGCTTAATATGTCTTCTTCACTCCTGCTTATTATGTTTTTCAATTTTGCTTCAACTTTGTGTTAAGCATTATACATTGTTTGGGTTTTTTTTATACACTGCTCAAATTGAGTAAAAACCGCATTGACTTTCCTTACATTTTTATTGACATGAACGGTTTCTGAAAATCTGGTTTCCTATTATTTTTGCAAATTTAGATAGAGTTAGGCTGATGTATGCTGGCAATGATATGACAGAAAGGTCATAGCAATATTCCTCTATTATCTGAAATGGTTTCAATCATTTAAATTTAACTCTTTAAATTTAATCAATTTTCAAAATTAATTGAAAACATTAAAATCAAAAATCAGTCTGTGCTTTCTTATAAGTCAATTTTTTATTGCCTTATAAGTAAAAATCAACACTTAATGTATTTTTGTGTTTTTTAAAACTGCTTAAATATAATAAATGACGCATTTACTTTTACTACTTATTTTAGCAGCAACATCAACATTTTTTATTTTTATTTGACATGATTTTCTCTTCTTCCTCAACTTAAATTTTTACTTCTATCTTTAACTAACATAATTTTTCTTCTGACATTAATTCCGTAAAGTGTGGGACAAGAATTTTCATAATGGCAACTTCGGGCAAAGGGGGAGAACCCTGAAAATTTTGATAAAACAATGGACAAATTCGTGAAAATATAGACGATTTGGATATTGAAACAAAATCTAATGGCATTTTTTAAGATACTATATTTTTTAAGACACAATATTATGATATCTACATTATATATATTACTTGATGCGATGTATCGTTTTATTTTACGAAAACACAAACTTTGGAAGTTGATACTAATTCAAATAATATTTGCAGATACTATATTATTTGAAAAATATAATCTCCACAATGTATAACTTCAAATGATTTATTTTATATTTTTCTTAAAAAACAGACTTTGGGCATTGCAACTTATTCTCACAAAACTTCTTTCACGACGTAATATTTTTTTAAATATATCGTCTCTCAAATAAATGACTTTACATGGTTATATTTCACCACATCAGATGCGATTTAACAGAGTCCAGAAAATATCACGGTTCCACGGCTCTGAGCCGGAGGAAGGTTATGACAGTTGAGGTTATATCGAGGAAGGGTAATATTTTCTACTTGCAGCCCCACTTGAAAGCCTAAAAAAGTAATTAGCAATCCCTCATTATGGCAGAGATACCTTTCATTGAGATGTATATTTTTTTAGGCAAGCTTGTTTATTGCAATAGGAAACATTGGAAAATTGAATTGTGTTAAGATTATACCTTAGAAATTGTATTTTATTGATATGATATGACTATATCAATTGAGGAAGGTTTAAGAAATGAAATTTCCAACCAGAGGAAGGTTGATCTTTTTTCTGGACTCTGCAATTTAAGAATGAATAGCAAAGGAATTTTTTAGATTTCCATTCTTCATCAATAACCTATTAATGGACACTCAACAAAACATTGCAGAACAAGAATAGCTTAAGCACACTTATAAACATAAATACGCATCAAAATAAAGGCAACAATAATGCACATGATAGCATCACTAATACACATGATAATCAAATCAATAAGATCACAGCAAAATAGGTTAAACGATTAATTGAAAATTGATTTAGTATATCATGACTTTGTTTATACAGGTAGATACTCAAGCATTTTTAGATTGATTGAAGAACTCTTTGTCCGCATTCATAGCCTTTTTCATTCCATTTCATTTATATTAAGAGTATAATTGTTGTGTTATTGATATAGTTTTGAAATCAAGTTATACCGTAAACCCTCGAATCAGCCCTCTGGGGGCTTACTGAATTTAAGCCTTTTTGAATGGGGGCTAATTCGAAGTCGGACTCTTTCCTATGGGAAAACTACATGAATATAAATACTGTGGGATAACTATATATTGAAAAGAACAACACACGTAGAATTCGCCCAATAAAATTTGAAATAACAGGCTTAATGAAATGCGAAATTCGAGAGCGGGGGCCTATTCGAGGGAGCGAGGGAGGGAGGGGCTAAATTGAGACGGTACCAGACATTCATTGTTATTACATTGACACTAACAGTATTATGAAAGATATCAATGTACACCAGATATTCCCAACAGTAAGGTCGGTTAGGCTGGGGGGAGGGTCGTTTAGGGGCTCCATGTTCCCTCGCTGAAGCTGCAAGTGTTAACTTGTTGTTTTGGAAGAAAAACCTGCCTAAATTGGAAAATCTTGTGATTTTGTGATTCCTGTGATGCATGCTGTGTCGTTGTGACTTTCTAATTGCGTTGGGGGGTGATCTCTGTAGTTTTTCCAGTTTCTGGTATTCTTGTGATAATTTCATATAGTTATCTTCAATCCTTGTGATCATATGATCTGCTATCCTTGTGGCTTATCCTTGTGTCAAGTTTTTTGTATCCCAGTAATCATATTGATGCATGCCGTGTCTTATTCGTCAGGTTATCGAAAAGGCGCAAATATTGTTAAAGAACAATTAAAAATTGTTGAAAATTAACAATTAAAAATTGATAAAGGACAATTGACAATTGTTGAAAATTGACAATTAACGATTAAAAATTGTTGAAGGACAATATTCATAATTTGTCCAAAAAAGATGATATTTAGGATAGTTTCAGGGAATTTGTAAAGAAAACAACCTGAATTTTAGAAAGAAAATACTGAATTTTAAAGAAAAACCCACCCCTGGAAATGTGCATTTGTCTGTTTACGTCAAAATGTAGTCGAGTTGAGGTTAAGCAATCATAAGATTAGGAAAGGAACTTGCCTTCTAATAAATTACCGGATACCGAATGTAATTGAATTTTGGGATAAAAGCGATGACAGAGATTGTCTTGCCCCAAAAACAATAACCCCAAGGCAATATGCTTTCCAGACGAAACATATTTAAATCGATGGACAATCGAGCTCCAGAAATGTCAGACAAACGTAAGCTTATCTAAATTTGACAAAATGACAATTTTTGCAATGCATTTAATGATAATCTACATCATGCATTTAGAGTATTTTGTTTGCGCTGGCTTATTTTGAAATCACTTAATGGGTTCACAACTAAATATGTAATATTTCATATGACAGTGCAGGATTTCGTAATCAAATTATAGGTGTGATATTTGCAAACGTTTATTGTGATTGCATGAAGATATTATTTGTCCGCTTTTGTTTTGCTAAAAAGTTAACTCTACCGTAGACAATAAAGGCCCCCACGTTTCTAAAATTGGTACAGAGGAGCTTTAAATTTTATGATTTCGTTTTACAGACGTTGATGTTAGAGGTTTCAGCTTAAAATTTGATGCCCTGTCTGCCCAAATCTACGTAGTAATTCTCAGGGAAAGCCAACGTTATTGGCTTTCTTAAAGCTACAATCTAGTATTCTCGGCAAATTACAGCATAAAAAATTATTTTTGGTTTCATCGAGTATAACTAAGTGATTATTGGGTAGATTTTGACAAACGACGTATCGAAATATAAATTGAAGCCTCCTGTATCAAATTGAGGCAATAAATGGAATTATGAAAGTAGAAGATTTTCTTTAACAGCTTTTCAAACATGGAACAGTTTAGGCCACCTTGTACTTCTATCAATTACTGGCGAGCCTTCTTCGAGGAAGCTTACTGTTGGGGTCCCCAGCAGATTTGAAGGCTTCTTGAGAAATAGTATAGGTTTTGGATTTGTGGTTTAAAATTTGCTTGCATATAGTACAGGCCTATAGAGCAAGGATAATATGAAAGTTAGTCTAAACTTAAAACTGTACACGGCTATAAAAACTTTCACGTTTATTTCGTCGAGTTTAGTAGACATTATTCATTTCCGGTATCTTGTTCTTCTTGCACAAATTGATTCCTCGGGTCAATGACAGTAGTCAGTAGCCTAGTTTGTTTATGGTTAGACATAACAAATTTAACTAATTACAATTTTCTTGCTGTTTTTGTTCAAAGTTTTATTTATATTTAATAACATTGCCAATTAGGCTAAGGGCACCTGACTCAAAAGTTTTTCTGAGATCTGTTCAGATGTTCTAATCAATTTTTTTCGTTTTCTCAGTTGTAATCAAGTTTAAATGAAATTTGAAAATTGAAATGACTTCTTTTGGAAGAGTTTAATATGTTACATGTTTTTATGTAATTCAGAGATGCTATTGATTTTTTTCTACGACATTTTTTTCCTTTATATTTTCATAAATGTTTCTTGCTCGCCATTGTTTACACTCGCTTGCCCTTAATTAGCAGACTCAAAGGATCTAGACAAGCTGATCGCAAACAATTTTGCTCAAACACTAAATACAGCAGATATTAAAAAGGTTTTGTCGACTTAACTCCAATACGTATCGTAACGAATCATGTCAATAAACATACCGGATGCTCTAACTTCGTTGCTAATGATTATCAGATGATGATCTGACTTAAATACTTTGGCCTAAATTTTCATAGGAGTCTGTGTGTAATGTCTTCCTTCAGTTTTCAAGCGGTATTGCTAAAAATGCTTGCTGTGTTTGTATGAAACAGCACATTTATTGAAATGTATTAATTTCAACCAAATCAAATAAAGAATCAAAAATGATTTAAAATCTAATTGCTTGTCACCACACTATTATCGGGCCTAATTACTTTGGCCCAAACCTTTATATGCCTCTTTGTGTTGCTTCAGTTTTCAACCGGTGTTGTTAAAAATGTTTACTGTTTTTGTAAAATCTTATATGAACATTTAAAAAATGATAAAATAGGAAAATGCTTTAAAATCTAATTACTTATTAATAAATTATTTAAATTAAATGATTTGAATTGTATTCCGAAAAAGAGATTGTAATGATATTCCTTGTGTGCATTAAAACTTTATAGGAGCTATTCACCTTTTCAAATGTTTCATTCTGAAACGCTGACGATTTAAATCTCATTAAATTAAGTTTGCCAAACTAATAGATTAAAAGTTTTTTTTTTTAAATTCACTTTACTCATTTTGAGCTTGTTTGAGCTTTTTCAAGATATTCAGCTTTTCTATCAGTCAACAAAGATAGGACTATCTGCGCGTCCTCAAAATATGCGTTTAAATTAAAAATAAATTATTCAAAGTTTCTTTGAAAGACGTCCAAATTCAAAAAAGTAGTTTCATTTACTTTTGATTTTTTAAATAATATTTAGCTTCCTGCATTTTGCATAATAATTTTATCAGTCAGTTAGTATGACAGATCATTATTATAGATCATTAAAATATTCGCTTAAATTAAAAATATATCGTGAAAAGTTTCTTTCAAAGACATCCAATTCCTACAGTGGAGTTTCATGAACACGCAGCTTGTTACATGCTATATAACAATTCTAACAGTCAGCGCTAGAAAGACATGACGTCGGTTTAGTCAAAAATATATCATTATATACCTTTTCAAAAGTAGTTTTGTATACGCCTTTATTTGAAGCTGGAAATTTAATTTATTTTACTTCAGGAATGCCTTCATGAATTATTTACCATGAATGTGTTGCTTCCCTCAAATTAGTTTGCTATAATTCGGAATTCTTTCTGTCATAACCGTACTTGTAAGGGAAGGTTGTTTACCATGAATGTGTTGCTTCTCTTAAATTAGTTTGCTATAATTTGGAACTCTTTCTGTCATAACCGTACTTGTAAAGGAAGGTTGTTTACCATGAATGTGTTGCTTCCCTTAAATTATTTTGCTATAATTTGGAATTCTTTCTGTCATAACCATACTTGTAAAGGAAGGTTGTTTGCCATGAATGTGTTGCTTCCCTTAAATTAGTTTGCTATAATTTGGAATTCTTTCTGTCATAACCGTACTTGTAAAGGAAGGCTGTTTACCATGAATGTGTTGTTTCTCTTAAATTAGTTTGCTATAATTCGGAATTCTTTCTGTCATAACCGTACTTGTTAAGGAAGGTTGTTTACCATGAATGTGTTGTTTCCCTTAAATTAGTTTGCTATAATTTGGAATTATTTCTGTCATAACCATACTTGTAAAGGAAGGTTGTTTGCCATGAATGTGTTGCTTCCCTCAAATTAGTTTGCTATAATTTGGAATTCTTTCTGTCATAACCGTACTTGTAAAGGAAGGTTGTTTACCATGAATGTGTTGCTTCTCTTAAATTAGTTTGCTATAATTTGGAATTGGAACAATCAAACACACGGCTAGATTGGAACACATTTTATCATGAACTGGCTTGTAAGATGTTGACTTTTTAAATAACTGCAATAGAAACACATTTTTGGGCAAATAACGTCACCCGTGTGTTTGACCTTTGCATGGAAATCTTTTGACCAATTTGAGTCGTGCTTGTAACTAAGAATAATATTGTCATTGTTGAATATATGAAAAGCTATGGGATATCATATGCAATATCAATTTTTATTGTATGGTAAACGAACGCTACTCCATGACATTTAACAGTCATACCCTGGAACTAACTGTTGAGGTTTTTAGACAACTGGTCGATTTGATCAACACCAGTGACATAAATGAAAATCTTTATCTTGATAAGCCTCTACCTAACTTGTGTAATTTATTTTAAATTTTAGTAGTATGTAATTGCCACGGGGAAACGCAACCAATAGCTCTCCGTAACAAGAGCCGATTTTGTAACAACAGTGAAACCGGCACGCCAATTTCAAAGCGATTAGCGATTCAAGACAAAGCGAATTCTCTCAAGCAGAAAATCAAAACATGGCTTCGTATTTTTTAATTTTCCAGGTTGAGAGAATTTAATTGTCTTTGATGGCAAATTGCTTTGAAATTGGCATGTCAATTTCACTATTGTTATGAAATCTGCTCTTGTTGCTCCCCGTTGTAATGTCCTTGCAGTGTTGGTATGTATTCTAAGTATGGTAATAATGTTGCTTGGTAGTGTTGGTTTGCAGTGTTGATATGTAGTCTAGGTAAGGTAATAATCATAGCAATAGTTAATTATAGGCAATATTTGATTTAGTATAACAATAAGAACTAAAAATATCAAACAGATATACAAGAAGCAAGATTTTCACGTAAAACGTTCGTTTATGTATTGATGTTCATTCTTGGTACCATCTTTTTTAATGAATGACCTTCTTGAGGTCTGTGGCATATATGCAACCAGATATCAGCTATATGTGTTTCATCGGTAGCTTCTTTCTGTATATAAGATTCATTGTGTATGCAGTTAAAAAATACACTATGCATGTTTTTCTACAACTGAAGCGCTTGTTTAAATCGATAAAATACAAATATGTAGAAATCTATTCATTTAGAGACAATCGTTACCAATTTAATTTGTGTTTTCAGAAATTAAATACCTGTCAATTATACTATTTCAAACAGTACCTGAACATCTATCTTGTCAGGAAATGCAATATTGTAACTTTGCGCTTTGTTTCATTGATAGAGATCGATTCATTTAGAGAAGATAATTACCAATTTAATTTGTGTTTTCAGAAATTGATACCTGTCAATTATACTATTTCAAACAGTACCTGAACGTCTATCTTGTCAGGAAATGCAACATTGTGATTTGGCGCCCTGGATTTGGCCCTTGTTTCATTGATAGAATATACATATGTATAGATTGTCATTTAAACAAAATCATTACCAATTTAATTACTGTTTCAAGAAATTGATACATGTTAATTATAGTGTTCATAACAGTATCTCACCACTTGCCGCCTTGAAAATGGAGCATTTTAATACCATTATTGTTTACAACTAATGTTCTCTTTTACAACGATAGAACACACATATATGTTAAGATCCGATGATTTTCTCTAAATGAGTGTGGCGAAGAACAATTTAAATTTTTTTCAATCTGAGCTTCAGCTATATTTATAGCATACTGGATTTATCTTTTGGGAGGTGCAACATTTTAATTCCATGATTGCTCGCAGATCTTTCATTATCGCCCAGGAATACACTGATATGCCTTCTCCTCGTGAACATTATAAATTGCCATGGATGTTGCACTGCAGTATTTGCTACCGAAACAGGATTCAAACAGAAACCACCAGTGTAGCTCTCGTGTCACAAGTCCCTCTTTTCATTTGAATTGATCTATCTCTCAGAAATACACTAATATACCTTCTTTGCTACCAAAACAAGAACAACTCGAACAGAAGCCACTTGTGTGAGAACAAAATTGTTATAATGTAAAATATTTGAAGGAAGCGAATAGGCAAGTTGAATGTATAAGCATCTTTTGGCTCATTTTTAATGCAGTATAACTTTTTAACTGAAAGCATATATGTAATAATGCTGACTTGATAAAGAGTTTGACCTCACAGCATCATGCAATTTATCAATATTCAACATGGTATTGCTATTTATTTGTGTTTTGATAATATTTGAATGAAACCAAAGCCACAATGAAACGCAACTCAGAGCGAAAGATGTTTTGCTTCCAGACACAGCGTCGCCGATAAGATCGTTCATACAAATCATGATGTCCTGTTACATCATGTATGTTGCATGATGGAAAGAAAATAAACGCGCTAATGTTCACTGTTTTTAATTCAGTTTCGTATAACTGTTTCATCATGAACACAACAAGTTTTCATGATGAAAACACATTTTCATATTCTATTCCGAGGATCAAGGTATTTGTTCCAAAATACATACCTTGTACGCCTCATTTCAGTCATTAACCGCTATAATTTATTGCCGCTACATGCAAGCAATTTTCAATATCATAAGCCGGTGTTATATTTAGCTTAGAATAACTGTTTAGAAGCTGATAATAGCCTTTCTGTATGCCAAAATACCGCTATTTAATTGAAGCACGAAATACACGACCTATATCAGTTTTTCGCCTTACCTTTTTCGTTTTATCTTCTTTGCGGGGCGTTGCAATTCTCATATCATGCCGAAACATTTATTTCACCATGAACGCACCGGCTCTTTGTTGCTCTTAGGGTAGACTTCACTTGACTGTCTCAATAAACCTGAATTATGCTTGTCAAGTTCTTTATCTCGCAGACCATAAGCATTGATACGAGGCTAAAATGATCTTCTTATCTTGTTTAAATCCAGACGGGGGTGAGTATCGGCATGTTTAGATTTTTTTAATGACAAAAACAATTGCTTTCGGCCGAAAATGCGTGTATGTGTGCCCCTGCCTTATTCAACGCTCTTTGTCACTGAGCATACATTGTTACCTGCTACAATATCTAAAACTATGCTTGAAAGCAGACAATCAATTTGCAGTCAAAAAATAATGTTGACTTTGGTATATTGTTCAAGTGAAAGGAAGCTAATTTTGGGTTTTAGAAAAATGAAGCCTTGTTTATATGGAATTAATAGCAATTTGTATGGGAAAATTAACATTTTTCAAATTAAATTTTATTAAATTTTGTTTTGTAAACTGGCGTTTGAAGTTGTTCAGCTTTTTGTCCTTTTTAAAAAAAGCCAGCCAGTTCTAAATTTTGATGCAGGAAGGAACAGTATACCATCAATTTTAAATCTAAAATTTTCAGGTTTTGTTTTACTTTCAGTTATAATTTTCAGTTATATGAAAATCTTCTAATATCGCTTTTTCTAAATGTTTACGAAAAAACAAAAATTTGGACAAAATTTTAGTCTAAAGTGTTTATTTTTTCAACCTGACAAGCATAGGAAAAACTAACGTTTACTTTAGCACGTTAACATCCCAACAATAACAGTATTACATTACAATATGTATATATATGTAATAGGAATTTTGTTCATTAACATCAACATCTCCTGAAGAGTGAGTCTATCACGAAACAGGCTTGTAGAGATGAATATGGTTGTTTGATTTTTTTATTCTATGCATACTACGCTCTACCTATATGTATTGAGCATTTTTATCACGGACAAATCAATATACTGATTTTATATATGTATATATGTATACTGGGTGACGACAAAAAAGAGGGGGGAGTTTGCCTGCTTATATCTTGGTTGAAAAGTGGCAATTTAAAAATTTGAAGATTGTGGGTAGTTATTTGACGAAAATTGATCATGCTATTTTTAAGCCAGAAGTAATTTTGTTGGAAAGGAAGAACAAAAGAACTTTGGAGAAACTGGTCCGCTTTTCAATCCATTATTGTTATAATTGAGGTTTGCTGCTGTCCCGTTAGAAATGAATTAAAGGTAAAATCTGGACCAATGTCTTCAGGAATTACTGGCTGCTTTATCAATTTTCCAGATTTTAAAGCTAACTATTGCTTTAAATAATTATTTTAAAGTACTCATGGCAATTAATTTAAAGCTAAATATAACTTTAAATTAACATTACTTTTTTAGATAATCCCTCATAACAAAGTGACAGAATTTTTTATTGAACTAATTTGATCTTTGATCTATCATAGACATAGAAATGTCACAGGTGGATGTCTATTCTTAGACTTTTAAACCGGCAAACGTACCACGTGTTTTTTTGGCCCACCCGGCATATATATATATATATATATATATGTATGTACCTAACAAATAAAACAAAAATGTTCAAAGATTAAGAAAGAAGATGTAGATTATTAAACACATAGGAATGAAGCCGGAACAAGCAGGACCCGGTAAAAACAATGGAATCTTGGAACAATTAGACATTAGAAGCAACTCATGTTTCTTTTTTCGTATTGTCTAATTACATTAATACTTACGTAAGCATTACAAAATTCTTCATGAAATCAATTGCGAATCTTAGGTTTTCCGACATGACATTGTTTTCCAAAAGATGCTCACTTTACTTAATATTTTTGACAAAATTTGTGATAGAGAGTCATGGTTTCCTTACTCCTAGTGATAGTACTCCTGTAAAGACTATCAACAACAAAGCTCGTGGTTGTTCTTCTGTTTGGTTTCTTCAACTGATAAATAGCATGTTTTTTTGTATTGTCCAATCAGATCAGATCACTGAAATGAATCTTGGAAATGATCTAAATTTACCTTATTAGGATAACGAGGGCCTGGAAAAGTATTCGAATTCTGAGAAATGTTTGAACGACATCGGAACTTTTTGGCCCCATTCCATTTTATTTGTCTTTATCCGTTATTTATTTTACATGGTATTTTTTATTTGAACCTCTTTCACTAAATATGGGTGGTCAAACAGGCGGATCAAACATTTCTCACCTGGTTAAAACATTTTAGGTTGTGGGCCAAGAAATCGTGGCAGCAGGAAGTCCATAATAAACCTAAATTGTTTTTGTCGCCACTCTAATAAAGGCTGTAAACTTAGGCTTCGTGTAAGGCCACAGGGATGATGTGTTATAACATGCTACCTGCTGTATTGTCTTGTTATTTGTGTTTGTTGTAAAATTGAATATATAAGAAATATATAGAAATACATATAAAATGAATATTTATATATACAAAAAACTTACCTTTGTTACTTATACCTTCAAATGTTTGATGGGATAATGTTATTTATGTGAGAAACATTCGATGTTTGTTGATTTATGTGATAACCATTCGATGATGTTTGTTAATTTATGCGAGAATAGTCATATTCGTATTTATAAAACGTTCCTACTTTTTACCGAAAATTCTGGTAAAGTTCACCAAGACAAAACCAAATCTCCCCAAATCTAAAGTAAACATTCTCACTACGCTGAAATCAACTAGAAGTAAAGAAGACATCTTTTTCATCCTACTAACTTTAAAATTTCACAAATGAATTTCATAAATCTCATTCATTATTTTTGGATTTTGATTATTATCAATACAATTGATTTACAAAATGGCAATTATTTTTAGTCGGTATGATTCATCAGGACAATGATTTACATAGACTGTACCGATGCTTTCGTTTTTTATTTTCATTTATTTTTTCTCGCTCTCGTTATTCCTAAAATGTTTTAACCAGGTGAGAAAAGTTTGATCCGCCTGTTTGACCACCCATATTTAGTGAAAGAGGTTCAAATAAAAAATACCATGTAAAATAAATAATTCTTAAATGCATGATTCCCAATGTTTCCTATAAAATTTTCAAATTGAATTGAATTGAAATTAACATATAGCGTTACCCCCTGGTTTGCTCTGGAAAAACGGCCATGCGCAATAAACGATAATCAAAATAGAATAAACACGACCATCGTCTGTGTTTTAATTAAATCCATGGCCAATCAATTATCTTCAACAATGATCACTCGCAAGCTATCATACTCGAAAAAGATTAAAGCCTCAATGCTTTGTCTCCAGCCCTCCACAACCTCTCCCCTACACTAAATCGCTGTCTTATCTCTTGTAATTATCTAACCAGATTAGTAGCCACAATTAGTAATGTAGAATAAGGCACTTTGTTCTGGAAATTGATGCCCGCCTACTAAGTGTAAGCCTCGCTACAACCCTGACCGCGTGAAAATGAAACCATTGGCCTTGTTTCTGGGTGTTGTGATAAATGCCATGGGTAATAGGTGCGCATGATAGTTTCAAAGATGGCTATGTGGGCCTAAGCTCTTAACATATCTGTCATTTGGTAATGTAATAATTAAGGCATACTATTTTTCCTCAAAATGCAAAATTATTTGTGCAAGCCTATGCAAATGGTTTAGTTTTGTTCATCTTGTTGGTGAAAGTTGTGATTTTTATGCGGGTTATTGCATCACTGAGTTTCCGTCTGGAAATATTGTTTTGTCATACTTCTACATAGTTTCTATTCTCAGTCTTCATCTTTTTTTGAGTGAACGAGTGACTAAAATATTATGACAATGTTTTTGGAAAATTTTGATCAACACAACTGCGATGAAAATCGAAGCGGAGTATTGAGCTTGATTTGTAACACAGCCAAATTTTGGTGATTTTTCAACCGTCTAAGCTTGTTTTGGGTCACCTGGTCGTAATATTTTGACTTGTAATGGGGAGTAGCGAACCAAATTGAAGCGATGGCACACTACCGAAAGAACGGCGGGAATGACCGTCATTACCCTGGGTACCAGAGCCGTGCATGAAATAAAGGGGGGGGGGGTGACATTTTCTTCATTCTTTTATTCAAGGCTCTGGTACCCAGGGTAGACCGTCATTCCCGCCTTTTTTAAGCTGTAGTCTTTCTTTTTGATGTGAATGTAAAGTTGAAACAGAAAAGGAAGAAACTTAGACTCAAGCCGTAATCTGGCTCTTTTGTTTTCTTGCTGACTCCAAAGTTAAGCTGACTGGTGAAGAGCTAGACCTTTTGCCCGAGTCTCGATTCGCTCTGCCAGACCTGATAGCCGTTACATCGAGACTCGTAAACTCCGCAAAATATTAGGTATCAAAGTATTCAAACGGTTTTAGTTTCCCGGTTGAAAATTGGCTTTGAGCTGGGGATGGTGGTGGCGTGCGATTTAGGTGGGTCTGAAGTAATCGTACTGGGGAAGAGTGGCCAAAGTTAAGGTGGAAGGAAGTAAAAGGTGGGAATTATGTAGACTCATTACAAGTCGTTAGTTCGCTCCTCCGTCTGCTATTCCTCCGCAGACTAAAGTGAAAAAACAACAACAACAAAGAGTTAAAGCAAAGGGAACGTATGTATTGAGTCTAGGGATTATGTAATGAGTCTAGAAGAAACTGTTCAGGTTCAGCCTCGATGTGCTAAAAATTTGACGTGAACTTTATTTTCTTTGCCACGGGGTGTTGCTTTTCAGAAAGTGGCTTTTGAGTATTTTGTGGAAAATAAGCAGAAGGATTGTGGGACATATTTGGCTTTTATCAATGGTTTTAATCATAAATACAGACATCGATCGATTTTTAAAATTGTTGGCACAGCCCTAAGTCTTTTAAGACCAACTAATTTATTGAGACACTCCCACTTCAGCGAACGAATGCGACTCAATTTTTTTTTGTTTTGTATTTTGTGAAAAAAATATGTGTCTGTTGTAATTTAGTACTGTGCATAATAAAAACATATGTGTCTGCTGTAATTTAGTTTTGTACGTAAAAATTTGTATCTGCTCTTCAAATTTCGACTTTGACTGTGCCACTGTGAACTCAACACACCAGTTCCTTGTTTCCCTGCCCTCTTAGGCAGATTTCATGTCTCATCGGTCAACAGGGACTCACAATTAAACATAAACGAAACCTAGTCTCAGTCCAAATCCTTGTTATTATGTTCTTTGCTCTTGTTGCTAAGCAGCTTGTAATAACTACAACGATTGTAATAAGCAGGGCATCTTTTAACATATTAACTATGGGGGCAAATCCCCCCAACCCCAGTCACATTTGTTTGTTTTATACAATAGGCTATTGTCCCTTTTTGCATCAGAATAATAGCTCCCCCCCCCCATTCAGAGTCCCTTAAAAAGGTCCTGGTAATAAGTCTACTCGTAACATGGACTAACATTTTTTGCTCAAAATTTGTTTTGTTTTTCAGAAATTACTAAGAATTTCATTCAGCTCAAAAACAATAACTCACAACGCACGTCAAAAAGTTGAGGTATCCTAGCCCTGTATTCTGATCAGATAATTACGAGTACTGTATCTAGTATCTATAGGCTGAAGGGACGTCAAATTCGTCAAAAATAACACAGGGAAACAGGGACTTCTCTGACAAGTTGACGTACTGAGTTTATTTTTATTAATTGTCTGCGGAGGAGAAGGTGATGGGCTGTTTTTGCAACCGCGATCGCCGATTCAGGGCTGAAGGCTCAGAGCTGAAAGAGGCAGACAACGAAACAAAGCTCACGACAAAGTGATAGGCCATCAAATTAATATGGTTGTTAATAATTCAAACGCTATTTAGGCGTTCAGGATGAGTAATGAAAGTTGCAAACTGTCTGGCAATAATGCAGTCTGCGAACTTTGATAACGTTAATTGTTTTGTTCTCACAGAAGATTTCGCAGATGCATCAGTCAGCTTTGTGAACACAATATGAAGAGATGTTTTGTGATTGCTATGCTTTGATCATGATTTGGAAATGAAATGCTTTGTATTGATGTATAAAATGCCGAACTGACGCATGCGTACAGTAAATTTAAGAAATGATAACATTGTTTTTTTTTAATATTGCTTTAAAATCATAACTGAATGAACCATCTCATATTTTCTGAGGGTTTTGTTATTGGACAATGTGAATTTTAGAAAGACAAATTACAGTTATTGGCTTTACTGTCGCTAATGAAAGATTAATCAGAGATGGATCGGGAATCGAAGTAAATTCAAAAATGGCGCTGATGAAGGAACGCAATATGTTCCCACCAACCGCCACCACCTAAATTTTTATACTTTTGCTGCCCCGACACTGTTTGGGAATTTTCTAGTATCTCGTTTGCGTTTGCGAATAAAGCATTCTCCCGTATCCGGGTGGTTCTGGTGGGAAAATTTGCTGATGTCACGCTTCATCATGCATATCATAGTCACCCTTACCGTTGTTAAAACCGAGATAAGACTCAACGAGTTAGTCACTCCTGTTGTGCTTTTTCTGTGTTCTTATGTTGGGTGAACATGCTTTAAATTACGATAAAACGGTAAATTACGATAAAAATGGCTGATTACGACAAAGATGTATTTTACCATGATGCATTGCGTTTGATGATTGAACATGCATGCCTCCACCGCTATTTTGATCGTAATTGTGTATTTTTCTTCAGTTTTGAAGAGTTTGGTTTGCGCCAACAAGCGATTGGTAATCAGAATAGTTGTACAGTTGCGACAAATTTTTGTCGCACCAATCAAATTGCAGAAGCTTAAAATAGAGTGATTTGATTGGTTAACTAAAACTTTTTCTTAAAACGGGGCTGAGCTAAACAATGGAGAACAATAAGAATTTTTCCTGATTTGATATTTTTTTTAAACGAGGTGAACTTTCTTTTAAACGGTTGTTGGCGTTCAGCAATTCAACTCAACTCAATGACGAGCACGAATTGACTGGTGTAGCCAGTCTAAGGCTGGGTATATGCTTAAAGTATACTTCTTCTAAAGTCCTGAACCTACTTTCTCGCAGGCTCATGATATATTAACCGAGGTATGTCATCTTCAAAGGAAATTGACGGTTAAAAGTGTTTATGAACAGCGGGTCAAAAGTATTCATGAATAAGGGGTCAGCGCGAAGAAAGAGCTTTAAAACAAGAGATGGGCGAGGTTGGATGCTTTTATTTCACGGGTATTCAATTGTATTGCGATGAGCTTATTTTATAATATGCAACCGGCAGACGTTTTTTTTTTGGATCGGCCAAAAAATCGAATCTTAACAACAAAGAAAGATATGGAGAAATGACAACAGCATATTACAGAATACACCACTACGAAAATTTGTCTATGTTATAGGCTATGTGATGTAGAATGATGTAGGGATTTGGGGATGTAGGGGATCAACTTCAACGGATAATGTAAGGGTTAGAGGATCAACGGATTTAAAAAGATATACTATCCTGATTGTAAACATTGGCAGCATTGCGGGTCTGGATTGGAATCGGACGCAATAATAGTTTGGATTTTTGGATCCATGTAAACACTCAGTGGACCTTATTTCAAAGATTAACGAATTCATAGATTTGGACACCCTTTTACGCCTCACTTATATCCTGAATCATAGTTATATGGGAGCAACCAAAGCTCATTTTCATTTTAAAAAAAACATTCCCAGCTGATGTTTCTTTTACAATATGTCCAGCAGATTTTATCATAAAAATCAAGAAGAAACCTTACAAAATGCGAAATGTTGATAAGCCTTTTTAATTTTATTGCTTTACAACATTTTTATCGTTATCACGACATTGTCTTGATCACAATAAGTTTATTCAGAGCTCCCCGCCTAATGAGCGCCCGTTACGGGTTTTGTGTCTGCTCAAATTTCCGAAAAGCGATAGGATCTTCTGGAGGTAATTTCCGACTGGAATTAAGCATTGATACATGAACTAGCTTTTTATTGAATTTCACTTACACCATCATTTATCGTTATCATTTCCAGTTGACAAATTTGAATTCTTTCCTTTTTCGATTGCATTTATATAACTTAATAACGTACATAATATAAAAACATGAGCGAATTTCCTACCAATTTCCTTAATACAAAATGTTGATCTTTACACTTTGCAGGGGAGAATATGGTAGGTTTGCGAACCTTACCCCCCTAAAGAAATATTTTGCAGTCTGCAGTCTGCTATCTTGGAATTTTTGGTGCCACAGGACATTAGACCCGTCAAGTATTTATCATAGCTGACCAGATATGTGGCAGCAGATGCGAACATCGTAAAATCTGGAAACTTCTTCCGTCAAAACTTTCACAACTTAAAATATTTTTAGCAAGATGTTTTCGCATCTCGCATTTGCAAACAGACGAAGAAACAGCCGGTCGAAATATGGACAGTTATCTTTGAAATAACATTAAGAAACAAATGATTACAGAATGATAATTTACAATATTCCGTTGTCCCAAATTCTAGTTTCCAGCCACCATATTCCAACATTCTATAATCTCATTCCCTATTCCAACATTTCAATGCTTTGCCTTCAACAGTGCTTCAAATGCTGGAATATGGTATCTTGGAATATGAAATGTTGGAACCTAGAGTTAGGGACAACGGAATATTTCCAACGAATGCTGGAAAATGTAGAGGTAGTCAATGGAGCGTGAATATATATATGAAAAGCTAGATTATCCTCATGGTGAATCAAGGCCCTCTGCAGGAGCTAGGAAGTTTAGTGCGCTAGTGCAGCGAGCTCTCGTAAAAACTTTAGAGTAGTATTCACTATTATTATGCTGTATCTGTTCATTCCCTCCACCTTTGGAAGGCCGGGGGACATTTTACTCATAAAAATCGCGCAGGGTACACTTCTACGAAAAGATTTTTGTTTTCTGGAAAAAATCCAAAAAATTCTTTTGTTCCAAAATTGTTTCATTGGAATGTTACATGGCCCATTACTAAACAACGTAAATCTTTATATTTTTAGGGGGGAAAAGCAGTTGCAACTGCAGTAGCTTCATGCTAAATTAGTTTGGCATTGTGTTAAATTAGTTTGGTTGTGTTACCCCCTGCAAAATGAAAGCTTCAATAGGATTTACCTGTTTATTGGGAATAAATCCCTGACAGGGTTAACGTTTTGTTTCAAGTTCACACTGTGTTTCGTAAATATACCATAAGACTAAAGAACGAAAAATTTCCCAAGATAGATTAAATTAATTTCAGTAATTAAACATAAATGTGAAAAAGGTCTTTAGCACCAAGAACTGATTATGACATATGTAATGTTTTCAAATAAAATTGATGACATGGACAACCATCTGCCAGTAGTTTCCTTGCAACAATTAGGATAAGGAATTTGTATGTCATAGGCCAAGTAATCCTATTTAGTGTATTATTGTAATGGTTATGAGTTATAAAGATATCTTCAAAAATGTCTGCTTGTGGTTTTAGTCAGTGTGCGAAATTTTAAGTTGCAACTCTGGGAGACCTTTTTTATTGACCCATCATGTTTAATTAACGCAAATTTTTTTAATTAACGCATTATTATTACATACATACGTTTAAAAGTAAAGAACAGTAAAGTATAAAGTATAGAAGTAAAAAATATAAAGAAACAACAATGGGAAGAATGCGAAGTAGGACTGTGTTTCTAATTTTCTTTCAAGTGTCAAAGTTTGATGTATTTTGTTTGGCATAATATGGCATAATAGGCCAGAGAACATCAGAATTTGAGAGACTTACAACTGTTTTTTGTTGGTGTTTTTAGCCGAAGATTTACACCGCGTGAAGTTTCATTTCCTGTTATCAAACCTGGGCATATGTTTTTATAGACCGTCCGAATACGAGGGAAGTCTGATCTTCCATTATTATTTTTCTGTTGGTGTTTTTACCCGATCTTAAAATGTGTTTATACAATATTCACTAACCGTTCTGGGAGGCTCGTGATTTATACCGTTCAGAGTTTTATTCTCCGTTATAAAACCTGTGTAGATGCTTTGATAGACTGTCCGAAAAAAGGATAATTTTCTACTATTGACTTTCTAGAATTATTTTTAGTACACTGTATGCAATATTAGCTATCCATACTCTAAAGTTTATGATTCATACCGCGCGGAGCTATGTTTACAATTATCAAAATCTCGTACATACTATACTTGTACTTGTACGTACTTGTACTGTACATACCTTATACGTAGAGATATGTTATCACTATCAAGTGCTTTTGCCAGGTCCTGGGTGTATGCAACTTTTTCTGACCATTCTGTGGAGATCGTGATTCATATCACGCGGGGTATCTATTTTCTATTATTAAAACCGCATCACATCCATGCTTTGATATTAAACGTCATTGCGAACGCAAGAGAGGGCTGACCCATCATTTTATTTGCTGCCAGTAACACTTAAGGGTGGTATGTTTACACATTGATTATTCATTATAAATAATGAAAAACAAAATTGTTCATGTAATTCTTAATAAAAAATTTACGTTTTTACGCAACTGAAAAGCGCGCACGACAAACTACCATTATTGTATTGTCTAGTCTTATTAATCGTCAATATTAAACTTGAAACATTCATCAATAAATTATTCTGATCAAGGCGACTAAGTCTACGTAAACATGCTTGAGAAATTAAATGGTTTACATTAGCGATAGATTGATTGTTTGTCGTCAAGAATGCTTACTTTCTACACGATGCGATTACTTACACGATGCGTTTTATCAATTTTATCAAAACAGATTTACCTGATTTTGATGAACAAATTTAAAGAAAGTTACTTTATATTCTTGCATCAAAAAGACTCTTCCCAGAATACTTTCTTCCATTATAAACATTTTATCCTTCCACAAGCTTGTTTTACCTTTGTTCTCGCTAATATACCTTTTGAAGATCAATTTAGGCTAAGCTAATTGTTGTGCCTTCAAGAAAATTGTTCTTCATTTTACCGTCAGTTGAAATCCTTATTCATTTCTTCTTCTTGATTAACGCAGATTCACCTGTAATTGTATTATAAAAATTTGAAGAAACTACTCTTAATCTTGCACTTGAAGGACATTGTTTTATTCCTACTATTAGTAGTCATATTTTTTGATTTCTTCTTCTTGATTGAAGCAGATTCATCTATAATCGTTAGAAGAAAGGTACTCTTCATTCTTACACCAAGAAGTTTTATGTTTTTGAGCATTTCTCTACTGTTGTATCATCAAGCAAATTGTTTTATCATTACTTTCAGTTGTCATATTCCTTGGTTTTTTTTTTTTTTTGATTGAAGCAGATTCTTCTATAATCGTTAGAAGAAAGGTACTCTTCATTCTTACACCAAGAAGTTTTATGTTTTTGAATATTTCTCTATTGTTGTATCATCAAGCAAATTGTTTTATCATTACTTTCAGTTGTCATATTCCTTGGTTTCTTCTTCTTGATTGAAGCAGATTTATTTAGAATCGTATGATGCAAAGTTTCGGAAAAGTATTCATTATTCTTGCATTAAGAAGTTTTATGTTTTTGAACATTTCTCTACTGTCGTATCATCAAGGATATTGTTCCTTCCCTTGTTTAAATTTTCATCTTTTCAAGAATGTTTCTTATGAAAACGAGCAGAGGATGAAACATTTCGTTTTAAAACTTCAATAAAAAACGGTTTCTGTTTAAAAACAAGTTATTGGAAAATATTTTGTGTGTGGAGAGCGTTAATCAGAATTAATACAGAAACAACTGTTTTTGTTTATGCTTGTTAGAATTTCAAAGTCACAAAATTCTTGCAGTATGTATGTTAGCCACTCAATATTCACAACGAGAAAATGGCCAATGTTGTTATCGAGATTTTACCACGATTGACTGATTGATGTAAATTTATCAACTTAAACGAATACTTAAAAATGATTTTGCTCGACATTAAATATTTCTTGAGACACTCTTTACAAACAATTTAATATTATGTGTCATATACGATTCTAGACAAAACTGCTTCAATCAAGGAGAATAAGTCGAGAAATATGACAACTGAAAATAAGAGAAAATAAAGGTTTTTTGATGATACGACAGTAGAGAAATGTTCGAAAACATAAAACATAAAACAATTTGTTTACAAGCGACATGATTCATCCGACGATTAACGTAAAATCATCACCAAAAAATACCAACAGAAACAAAAACATATTTACCATCACATTAAATATTAATATGTTATGAAATAATGAATGTTAAAATTAAATTTACTCGGTTGGAGTTGTTTATGTATCATTTTTTTTTAGCTAACACGTACCACCAACATACAATGAATACACAATCAACATGAGACAGTACCCCTTCTTCCTGAGCTTCTTTTTTTCCAAATTTATTCTTAGAATACCGGTATGTTTAGTCGTTCTTATATATATTTAGTTTTCATTTTTGCTGCAAGCAGTGGGCAAGCAAGGCTTGCGCGTGCGCATCAGTTGTATATAGAGGTTCTTATGAAATTTCATCGTTGAAAGTATCGGTCAGTTTGTCAGATTGGTTTTACCATATTTACTTCTAAGTACTTTCTATGCTCACAGGCACCCATAAGTGCTTCTAAATATTAGGCCTACCAAGCTCCAAAGAATTCAGTATTACTGCTTACCAAATAATACTTATCCAATGGTAAGTACTTATGAGTTCTTGGTGAGTTCTGCAAAACAAAGTATTATAATTACTTACTGAGCTTACAGGTACATAAAGTTACAAACTGCTTCTTAGATATGCTGCTTATTAAGTGGTAAGTACTGTTTGTACTTATAAGTACTTGGTAAGTACTGCCTGGGAATTTCTGAAAGATTTTGAAGGTGGAGCTGCTGATCAAATGGTGTAGTACTACTTGTACTTATGAGTACTTGGTTGATGAGAATATTCTTTATAAAATTAATTAAAACGAAGAAAACATGTTAATCATTAAAATGCTTCAAATGAGTAGGGATCTCCCGTCATCTGCGACTATGTTTACCTGTCAAAAACCTGAAATTAAAATTATTTCAAGTAAATCTGATTAAAAAAATAATTTCAGTCCCTGTTTTTACGTTTAAAATAATTGTCTTGCTTTAATGGCGCTTGTGGACTTTAAAATTTGAACAATTCCCGATCAAACTCCACAAGTCGATGCAAAAGCAACCAGGCTGTTTTAAAGTCAAAAAATTGGCTGAAAACAAACAACATTCCTTTAAATTGATGTAAAAGCTCACGGATGAGGCAATTTTTATTTCAAGTTTTGGACATGTAGACATGATTGCAAATGACTGGATTATAACCCAAACTCTAAGTTTGTCGTTCGGACAAAGCCTGGAGTACAATTTAAAATTGCTTGCCTTGTGGATTTTAAGCTATATCCTTGCAAATGGAGATAGGTTTTTGGGTCACCCGGTAATATTGTAATGTCGATAGATAATTTATTACATAGATTTTGTATTAATTAACCCCCTGAAAATATAGTGTTTTACATTGTAAATGAATAGGCTATATGGTCCTTGAATGGGTGAAAGTGTTAAATTTAAATCTGCAATACAGTATTGCTGTTTTATGTCTGTATATTCGAGAGATTGATTACAGCATGGACTTGGGGACTCCCTTCTCTAGTTATATTTCATACAAATTCAGTTGAAAACGAACTCAAACTAACCAAAAACTTCGTGTCTTCTTTCTTTGTTCATGGCCTACCTTTGCGCGCATGCATTGAGACATGAAGTTCACTCAAACGTGTAACGGTTGAGAGAGACGCAAAGGTAGGCCGATGACAAGTAAAGAAGACTGTAAGTTCATTTTCAACTGCATATGTTTGAAATGCAACTAGGGAATCCCAAAGCTTATGATTACAGTAAGATTTTGGTACGCCTGAGGGAGGTTGTTCTTGCAAATGCTCTTTAACCTTGTTTGCCTATTCTTAATGTGGTCTGCTCTGCATTAGTCATGAGTAAAAGTGTTACATTATTGAAATAAAACAGTCCTCATTCTTGTTTTACGGCTACTGTTATTCTTCTGAAAGAATGATCTCATTTGATTCCATGATGCTGTAATCAAAATCTCTTTTAATAAATGCAATAACACAATAGACAATTGTGAAGGATGGTACCTCCTACTCTTCAATTTTAGCCTAAAGACTAGAGATCAACGTGATTGTAAATTGACTTTGCTCGATCGTTTCCAAAGACGCCTTCAAATTGATAGCTTAGCAAAAAGCCTCTTTGTCACGATATGTTCCAGGCTTCTTAATTCTACGCTGTTTATGACAAATTATGTCACTGTATGATAATGCATTTATTGAATGTAGATTAAACGACGACTTGTGACTTACTTTTATGTCAGTCAACAGACTAATGCTATCATGTCCATAAGAAAAACCTATCGAATTGATTACAGTGGCGCTCAACACAAATTTCAATGGCCTAAGCAAAGACTAACCTGTCTTTAATCCACAATTACTCTGTCGTATATCCAAACTAATGATGATAACAGTTGGTATTTTTGTATTAATCATATTATGAACATTTTCTCGTGAGCATTCCTTCTTGCAGCAGAATGAAACCACGAAACGTCTTACTTTTGGGTTTATTGTTTACATTTTAAATAGATAATTTTTTTTGTGATGTGAAGTTCTTATTGGATTTTTAATAATGGATATGAAGCTTTGTAATGTGTATATTGTATCTTTCAGTTACAGATTAAAGAAACTTGAAAGTTTAATTTTTGTGTTTTCAAAAAAAGGTTATCAAAAGAACTGAAAATATTGCTGTTAATTTTATTTATTTATTTTAGCTGGAGTTACATATTAACAAAACTTTGAAGTTTAGCTTTTAATAAAAACTTCCCAGTTAAAATCGATGCATTATTAATTTGGGGTACCCTTTGCTTATAATGGAGTCTTCTGATTCATCTGTATTCTAGTTATCTGAAAACTAATTAGAAATAATTTTAAACTTATACAATTTTACTTTGTTTAAAGTTTCAGATCTTGGAAACATGCTTGCGTAATTGTTAAAAGGAGTTCCTTGGAATAGCAGAACTACAATTAGTTATATTGAAATCATTTTTCGTGACAGAAAGTTTAACGAGAGCGATGAAGAGGGGGGTTCGAAGAGGGGTCTGATCCCAATGTACTGGTAAAAATATACGAAAAACCCATTTCCCTATTGCAGGTTTGTGGAAATCCCGTTTTTGTGCCAATTCCATAGTCCCGGTTGGATAAAATCACTTCAATCCCGTGTCCTGGTAAAACGCTTCGTAACTCTCCAAAATCCAGAAAACATGACAGCCACACTGTCGTTGACTGGAGGAAGGTCCATGAGAACAAAAAAATATTTCTTAGCCGCACCCAAGACTGGCCTATTTCCCATTGTAAAATGAGACGGTTTGCATTGAAGCATGTTTTTAGGTGGAGAAAGGTTGAAAACTTTTCTGGATTCTGTACACCTCAAACGAAGACTTGGTATTCACTGTTCTTTCAACTAAACACATTACATACTTTGAAGAATGTTAATACTATCCCATGGTGTCTTATCTTTTGGAAAGGAAGCATATATTTACATTGTGGCTGTATTTATCTTGATTAGTTTTTAAGAAAATAAATTGCATATTTAAATAGTTGCATTTTTCTGCCATCTGCCATGTCTACTCCATCGTTGATTTGAAACCAATTTATATAATACAGTCTTAGATGTGACTAGTTGCTTACATGTAGTATTTATTTCATTATTTTCTTCGTGCATTTATAGACTTCTGGAGGTTATGTTGATCGTATTGTCTATTATTCGCTCTGTGTATTATTGATGGAAGGAGTTTCTGATGGAAGTGTCTCTGTTTTGGTGATAAGGTTTTACTTAGAAGTAATTAATCATTTCGTTTACAAATTGATTTCAGAATGAAGAGGTCTTTAAATCTAATTCAATTAGGAGAAATATGTTTTTCTTTTACAGTTATAAGTCAGTATGTATAAAGGTCCTGAATGTTTCAAAAGAATGCCACTGCATGTTTTTTATAAAGAACCTTTGCTTGAAGTCGAGGCTAGAAGTTCGTTATTGTTTTCATGAATTTGCGCGACTTTTAAGCTCCCCTACGCTTCTAAAACACCGTAAAATTACTTTTTAAGGCATGTTCGAAACATAGCTCCGTTTTCATAGCCAAGCAATCCGAACGCAAGGCAAAACAAAAGTTTTTGCTCCGTTTTTATATAAATACGGAGTAGTGAGAACTTTATCACGTGTAAACTTTATCACGTTTGAATTTTGTCACATGTTCATAAATACGGCAAATTTGTTGGATATTTTAAAAATGTAAGCAAAATCATCTGGTAAATAAAATTATGGTAAACAAAATTATTCTTTGCTACATGGATTCGGATTTTAAATTAAAGAATAGTTTGGTTTTTGAAATTATTTCAAAGAAAATGTTTTCCTTCTCATAAAGCGGTTTTCCAATAGGTGACTTTATTCGCGCGAAGCGATGGATTTTGCGTCGCCCGGGAGCTTATTTGATCTCAATTAGCGGTAGCAACAGCAACACGGTGTTTCCAACTATTATTTTTCAAGTTCATTGTTGTGGAACTTAACTGTGCGCTGATTTGTCTTCGCTTCCTATCGCCGCGAAAAAATCGCTTCCTATCGCTGATTTTTCTTCGCTTCCTAACAAACTTCCCTGCTAAAGCCAACAATTCTGTGCAGAAAATACTCGCGTGCGCATGCTTAGTTCCGAAATTTTTTGATTTCGAAGTCAAAAGCTTTGTGTGAAAAAAGTCGCCAAGTTGAAGATCGCCTTAACTTGGCAATGGTTTGATTAATTTTCACGAAAAAAGTTTCAAAATTTAAGTTTAAATACTGGAATGATGTTAAATCAAGTTGAAAAACTAAGACAGGTAGAGTTCTGCTAAAAAAGATATCCCAACGTATAGAAATTTCTAGGCGTCGTCAACGAAGCTGCTTTCTTAACGATGCGTTTTTATCATCATCATTCACCATTTCTAATTGAATATATTAAATAAACCAATCTCAAAACCCATGCTTTTGTTGTAAGAATAAATTTAAAAAATATTTAAATTTAATTTTGGCACCATAGTATAATAACTTAGACTTTATCTTCCTAAATTAGTTTATTATTGAATAAAGATGTTAATAATTATGAGATGATCATGTCTAATATTTAGTCTAAAACGTAAACATCATTTGTTATATTTTCACAAAATTGTGATGAAACATCGTAATTTCTTTGGTCTTAAAGTAAACGATTGCTGAACACGATCCTATGCTAAATGGTCTTATGATAAACGATTTTCTTTGTGTTTACTTCTTCATTAAAGTATTTTATTTATGAGCTTTATAGCAAGACATAACTTGTAATTACGAGAAGAGACTTTTTCATGACATAAAATTACTCATTAATAGTTAGCATGCTTGCTTTACTCACTGAAATATTACAATCAATTAAACAAACCCTCTTGTAAAAAGATTAGTTGATTCATTATCTACCAAATTAATTGAATGTTTAGCACTGTAATCATAATAGACTTTAGACACAGCTTTTTATTAAGTGATCTATTTTATCGCAAACATAAACTTTTTTGTTAAGCCTCGTTTCCGTATACACTCTTTTTTTAACAAGAACGCACTTCGTAAAAACATCGAGGCTCGAATTGTTAAAAAAATAAGAACAAGTTAAGTACATGCTCAGCTTCAGATCCAAGATTTCCAAAAAAAATTCAATAATGTATTATGAGATATTTTCGGTGATTGTTACTTACTATACAAATTATTTACTATGCAAACTAGAGCGATACTAAACACGAATTTTCCCTATGTATTGTCGAAGCAAAGCAGAAAAAACTGACCACGTTGTCAGTTAGGATAAAATGTATCAAACAGAAATTTTCGTTGCTACTTTATGTTAAAAGGAGATCTGTTTATCAGAGAGAGGCGTTTATTTTAGACTGTATTTGTAAGAACAACTACGAAAATCATGCTTCTTTGCAAGATATTTTATTTGTTCGCATCATGATCAGTGCCCAACCCTAAGCTTTAATTCTCTTGAAGTTGGTTATGCTTGTTTCATACTCGTCTACTCATCTTGATCCTGCTCGTGCTAGATCATTCTTATTCTAATTAATATGGCTTTAGCACATCATCTCAATTAGAAAATTAACGTGATTGCAATCAACACGAAATGCTCTCGAATGCTTAAGCATTTATGATGAGGTTTCGTCACCGTATTTGCACCAGACTAATAACATTATAACCAGAGATTCCCTCGAGCTAGACTTTGTTTCATAAATCACCACAGCGAAAAGGCAACTATGCATTGTTAACGATGGCGTGTTCTTCAGCTAAGGAGGTCCTTATATGTTTTCTATCCATACTTAGTTTTGGATTTCATTTGTTTATTTTGTGTTAATTTTGCACGAAATATACATCCAGTTTATGATTATCGATCAAACGAGGTAGATTATACTCAAGAGTGCCTACATGTCAATTTTGATTTATGACTTCGAGTTAATCTTATTTTGTTCTCAGCATTATTTTATTCTCTTCATGAACATGAGCATCTACCATAGTTGTTTCAATCCACCTTTTCTTAGGGCTGACATTGTGAAAATCTATGGAACAAATTGAGTTACATGAGAAACCCGCCAATAGGAAATCAGCCTATGAAGTTTCTTAATATTTTTGTCAAGTTTGATAGAATTAAGCAGGTGTATACTGAAAATTATAGGTATAGCAATGCTCCTCTATTTCCGAATGATCTATAATAAATTAACACTTTTAATCAATTTTCAAAAATAATTTCAAACATTTTTCAAAATAATATGGTGGTATAAAGATTTGAAATTGCGAGGGCTTTTACCGTGAAATTGATACTAGGACACTTTTCCCAAACATCATTTTTGAGGTCAAAGCCCTTGTAAATTTTAAATGGTCACATCACCATAATTGTGACATAATAATAGTGCTAATCAATGCAAAGATAGCTCCGGGCCCCGAGAATATTTACCCCCCTTCTATATCCCCTCATTGACGCTCCTGATCTTCAGTTGTGGAATTTGTAAGATTGGGAATTTTAAATTTAGTTTGAAACAAAAAACATTGGGTTCGTTCAGATCAATGGATCAAGATCTTGATTTTTCTAATGGTGTTCTCCAGTTTTGAGTTTCAACTGGTTATTGCTGCTTTTCAAAGTTTAACATAAATGTTTTCTCGCACACTTTTGATCAGTTGTTTACATCAGTGTTTGCTGGTGTTGATTTTTTATGTTTCTTTTACCATTTAAACGCATTTTCGTTTAATTTCAGGCGAGGATTCGTCGATGATGGTTGGAATATCCGATTGCAACATTTGTCTCACTCAACCTTGCAAAAATGCTGGAATCTGCTTGGCGTCTGCAAGTCGTCATGGCTACAAATGTGAGTGCTTAACAGGCTTCGCAGGAATCAGTTGTAACGAACGAGTGGCACAATGCTTCCCAGGTGCCTGTGGTACAGGTGGAGTTTGCACAGACACAAAGGACAAAGGATTCAATTGCAAATGTCCAGTTGGAAAATATGGGACACGCTGCGAAATAGGTATTTTACCTTATTTATCTTGGCTTTGAATTTTATTCTAGTTATTTTGTTTTCTATTTTATCTTGGTATCCTTCTTCCATAAAAGGAAGACGTTATTTATATTTATCAAGAAGTTAAATCATCGGGGACTTCTCTTTAAACTATCGGTTCTTGCTTCACTTTCGAGCAATCCCGATGAGACCTAATCTCTTTTTTCATTTCGACAAAGTGTTTTTGTTATGCTGTTTAAACCATCGGGGATTTCTTTTTAAGCTATCGGTTAAGTAAGTAAGTAAGTATAATTTTGCCACTTAATTTACAGGAGTTTAGAAATTACAATATAATATTTACAATTTAAATCTACAAAAAAAATTTACAAAATCATTAAAATACAGAATCGCTTAAAAACATAAAAACATGTTATCCCTGCCACTCTAACTAGAGTGGCAGGGATAACATCAGAAATATCGAGGTGATCTTGATTCCGCGATGGTCCCTTATTCTCCTAACTGGATTGA
>JAYJMH010072631.1:0-10972 GCA_036873815.1 Phacellophora camtschatica | reverse complement strand
AAAATATTGCGCAAATGTCGAGGGAAAACAGATTGTCTAATCTACGAAATGTTGTTCATTAAAGATTTGAAGCCAAATTTGAACAAGCAGTCAGATTCCATCTATCAACAACAATCTAAATCAATGGTTTTATAGGTTATATAAACAAATGCTCTAGCTAGCAGCTTCAAAAGAAATTCCTTTCTGAAATCTTTGCAAGTTTTGGACGACTTTGCAAGTTTTGGACATAAACAATCAAACACTGAATTCCATATGATTGCTTGCCGAATCACCAGCTAGTGAGCAAATAATTTAAATTGAAAATTTGACTTCAAGCTGCTAGCTTAACTGCACCCTAGCAAAAGTTGTGTTGGGTACGGCAACCAGTCTGGAAAGTTTGTTCCAAAACTATGAAGAACAATAATAGGTCCATTGTTTGGCCTGGCACAAACAAACTCTCCACCCTGGCAAAGCTGGGATGTTCATAAACATTCTACATAAGAATAATTTTCAGGTGTAGGCCTCTGGCATGTTGTCACTTTGCCACTAAAGTTGCTAGGGCATTAGAACTTTCTTGCTGATTGTGGATCGATGATGATTTGATCAATAGTGGATTGCACTTATATGAACATGTTTTTATGTTGAAGTGCAGAAAATAGTGTACACAAATCTTTTCCATAATTGGTGACTTAATGCATGCAATTCGTTAAAAACAAAATTTGGATTCTGACTTTCTTTTTTCTCTCTGGGTTCTGACAATCGTTTTTCATATTGGGCTATTTGTTATTTAATATTATGGGGAAATTGTTCAAAATAATGAGATGTGTGCAAAAATGTTTATATTTTTTAACTAATCAGCTGTAAAATCTTAAGAAATTTATGAAAACCAAACTTAGTCTGTGATGAGGTTTCTTCTTATCTAATAAGGGTCCAATGTCCCATGGATATTTTATGCTTTATTTTTTAAAAGATTACTGTGCATGTGCCTGCTTAAAGGTGCCTGCTTAAAAGGTGCCTGCTAAGATAGGGCAGACCCCTAAATTAAGTTTTTCTTGGAAAAACACTTGCTGCAATCTTTGATCATCTGTAAATAAGGTGTATACCCAAGTTAGAGGTAAAATCCTGGAGACACCTTATACAAAAGTAAATATTGGTAGTAATATATATATATAGACTAGTATTTTGTTCTTTCAATCTTAATTTCATGTCAAATTAAAACAAACCTTTCAGGCATCTGATGTAACTGGAATAGACAACACTCAGCTGGCAGTCATCCCAGTAGCACCGCCACTAAATAATGTCATGGAGGAACAACCACCAAGTTATGATACTGTTGCAGAAGATCAAGTACCCTGTAATTTCTTATGATATTATTTTGTTGTACTTCTTCCTTTTGTATACTATGGCATGTGTGCAGACTCTCCTTTGCAAAAGAGTTGAAGGAGGAGAGTGTTAAGGCTACGAATAATCATGTCAAAAGTTAGTTAGACTTGCCCCAAGTATATTTCTTTCTTAATCCAAGGGAAGGAGCTGGAGAAACTGAGATAAAAACAAAGCAAGCTGCCGAGGAGGAAGAAGAAACTTTCCTTATCCTCATTTTCTTTCTTCCGAATTTTCTCCCCTTGTTGTTGGATTAAAAAGAAATAAACTTGGGGCAAGTTCATAAGTTGGTATGAGGATCCCCCAAAAGTAGGAGAATCCCCTAAAAGCCCTTTTTGAAAATGAAGTTTGGTGAAACTTTGTTATGGCTACGTTAATTATTATAAACTAAAGAATAGAAAGAGGTAAACTGGTTAAAATCTTATATGGTCTTCTGACATGGCGGTATTGTAAGAAAAGGCAAGGAAAATAAAATGTTATCTTCCTTATATTTCATCATGTGGGCATTGTTTTTTATTTATTTTGTTCTATTGTTATTCTATTGTTCTTGCTGAAAATTATGCAATGTTCACAGAACAAAGTTTCCAAAATTACATTGATATTTTGGCGAACAGGAAATGATATGTAAACCAAAATTCATATAGTGCACCCCTAATAAAAGTGCACCCATAATTTGCACCCCCAGTGAACAATAAATTATATTGATATTTTGGTAAATAGCAAATGAGAAACAGTAAAATAGCCGTAATTTATATACTTTTTAGCTGAGCCACCACCCTCTTACCAGAGTATTTTTGGAGATATACAGAGAACAAGAAAAGAATCTAAAGGATTTGTAGATTTTCTGAGGAAGTTGGCAAAACTCATCTTTAGTACAGGTAAAAAAGTATATTTTGTCAATTTTAGGTAGCTATTTTTGGGAGTATGTTTTGTGAAATGAAATGATGCAATATAAATGTGGAAATTTTTCCAAGACATCAAACAAAATGTAAAATTTTGGTACCATGAAAGGTGGCCCAGGCCTGTACATATGAATTTTAGTGGGCGTGTGTCAACTTGCATGCCTTGGCTGTTTTAGGCGTGCGATAACAATTTTAGGCCGAAAATGAGCGTTATTTCAGGCCATTCTGTTTTCATTTTGATCCTTTTTTGCTGCTGAAAACGAAGCTTGTTTATGTCCCCGTTCACACTGCTCCGTTTTCAAATGAAAACGATTGGAAACGCTGTGAAATGTTATCAGTGATATGTATCCACGAAAGAAAACAATGCTATCGGTCTAAGCGTTTTCAAATGTCTTTTTGGTGTTCACACTGGAAATGGTACGTTTCAAAACAACCCGTTTTCATTTGGCTGCATTTTCATCAGCGTTTTTAAAATTCTCCATTTTCATAGCGGATTAATTGAAGGCAATGCCAAAAGCGGAGCAAAATAGACCTTGTAAGACAGGGTCTCCGTAAAATAAACCTCGTGTGAGACAGGGTCTCCTGGTCAAACAATTTAACATTGAGATTTAAAATCGATCTTCATATCATATTACACTATAAACAATCATCAAACATGCTGGCAGTCATTGTCAAGATCGCTGTCTCGTTCTTCTTCAGTTGTTATTTCTTCGTCCAGTTTTTTGTTTTCTTTTTCTTTGTCTGTACATTGTCGTCCATTTTCTTCAATCTGTTACAAGGATTTTTCACAAGGATTGCTAATGTAGCCTTTGTTTGCGCATTCGATCACACGCCACAAATGTACAGGCCTCGTGGTCCCAGAATTTGATTTCTATTATATACTTTAAAATTTTTTGAAAATAATTTCCTTCCAAGTTTAGAAGAGCTCATTTAGCAACATGCTCATAAAATACATTTCTAAAATCAGACCATGAAAATAGAATGAATGAAAAAGATTAAAATTTATGATTTTAAATTGTTTTTGATACATTGGACTGAAGTCAATGTTTTTTTAGATTTGAATTAAATTCATACCTTTATTTTTGCAGTTGGGTATCTTGTGTTCCTTGCCTTCTTCTTGGCATTACCTATTGCGTGTATAATAATTGGTAAGTCACTGGAAAATTGCATGGTAGTTCACTGGAAAGAAAAGTTCCAAATTCAATAAAAGAATAAACAACTTAAATGTTACTTTGTGAGTTGAATTAAAAAATGTAGTGTACCAGGTGTCCCAAAAAATGGGAACAGCTTTGATCAAGGCTCGCGTTGTGAGTTTAGCTCAAATTTATTTGAAACAATTTTTAAAATATTTTGGTGATTTTTAAAATATTTGAAGATTTTTTTATTAATCATTGTTCAGAAGCATTTTTGTCATTTTTCAAAAACAAGGTATGTTGTCTGGAACATTTTTTTTGGATTTTTAAACACGCTACAAGTAAAAACCATTTCCCAGTGAATATGTTTATTTGTTTAGATTTGTTTAGATTTGTTTATATGTTTATTCATGTTATGTCTCTTGCAGGAGTTAACTACATTTATAACTGCCCAATTCAACCAAAAATACCAATATTTCTAATTGTTTTTGGAGGATTTGGACTTTTACGAAACATAATGGACCTTTATCGTCAGGCAAAAAAGAAGATGACCAGAAATGCCACTGCTGATGATGAGGAAGAAGAGGATGAAAAGTCGTCATTAGAATTATTGATTGATTGTTTCCTATTTGCCTGGTTCATTACTGGAAATGTGTGGGTTTATCGAAATTTTGAGCCAAACTTAACTAATGCCTCGAGTGAGGAATATTGTCATAGAACATTATACTTATTTGCATTTTGGGTAATAACTTCTGCTTACATTTTTTGTGGACTTTTTTGCTTTTGTTTTTGCTGTATTGGATGCTGTGCAGCCATGTTCTCAGATGAAGAATAAAAGTATCATGCCTCTGCAAGTACAAACAATGTCTTGTGAATCATTTAAAAATAAATAATATTCAAACAGACGAACTAACTATGAAATGAATACTTGTGTTGTTATTTCTCATTTTCAATGTGCAGATGATAAATGAAAATGTAGCGTTTTCTATTTAATAACATAATGATTTTTTATACATATGTAATTAATTAGTATTTAGTAAGCATATAATTAAATGACATATCCTTTCGTTACTTTGTGGTTTATTTTATTTTCAGCATTACTTAGTATTACTTAGTACTAGGTATAGCATATTCTTGAATTGTTTACTCTAAGAATTTGAAGCAACAGTAAATTGAAGTGCAAATTCAGTGTTTCATAAATGTTGAATTCTTTGAATTGGGACATGAAACTAAATCCAGTGAAAATAAAAGCATTGAAAGTAAATCCAGGTTAAACTAATCTTGAAATAATTAAATAATGCATTCTAATTGGTTAATTCGAGAATTCAAATGCATTTGATTGATTTAAATTTAATCTATCTGGATTGGACAAGGCTGAATTTACTGTGTCAGTGTGAATATGGTATAAAAAACGCATAGGGCTCTTCATCGGTACGAATTCGTTTATAAGAGATCTTTACCAAAAAGTTGCATCAACTCTGATAGGGTGCAAGCAACATGCTAAATGTCAAAGAATTCAAATGTTTTTCGAATTTTGCCAAAATTTGGAAAAGTTAACATTGTTAAGGACGTTTCCTTTCATTCAGCTATCGAAACAGTCTTTCCAAATACAACATAAATAAAACTAATTCAGAAAAATTTGATGAATTACGTACCAACTACCCAGTTGTGTTAAAACGTGTAGACATTTGCATTGGTTGCTAGGCTACTATTTAATGTATTTACGATAATGATGATGATGGAAACTAAGTGTAACGTGAATGTCAGTTGCAGATAAGCAATTTGCACTGACAAATAACGTTTAAAAGTTTAAGCTGAAACTATATACATGCACGAAACAATTTAATTTGAATACATGCAACATTACAAAGAAATAATTTTAGATTCCTTCTTCATTTGTACTCACCCAGTAAAACATTTGTCCTCTCTTTCCTTTTCCCATTATTGCATCTTCTCCACGCCTCAACTCTTTCTTTAATCCAGCAGTTTCCAGTCTTTTTTCACCCTTCCTTGTTTGCCCAAAGAGTTCCTCAGTGTTCCATTGTCTCCTCTTCTGGATGCTTCCATCTTCATCACTTGACTTCTTGCTTCTGAACAGACTTTACAAGTCTCTTCTATGAAAGTGTGACTCGAGAGTCTACCCGTTGAAAGTGTGTACTCGAACAAAATGGCCTGGTCAATTGGCTATTTTTTCACTTTTTAGATCTTTTCATATTTCATTTTCAAGTGTTAACTGATGCTTTTCATTTTCAATAATTTTTTTATTTTCTGCTATTCAGTTATTTTCATGAAATTGTATTTAATTTCAGTGATCATTTTTTATCTCTTTTCATATCTTTTCATTTCTTTTCATATCTTTTCGTATCTTTTCGTTTCTTTTCAATATCAATCAGTTTATGAACCATACTTTTAAAACACATCATAACATAATATAGACGAGGCAAAGCAAAATTGAGGCTGTTTTAACACCACTGTGGACAATGCTAAGGGCAAAATTTTTATTGATTTCATGGTTAGGAGTTTATGTCAATAGTTTTTGTAAAAATAGCTGTTCGTTGCTATGGTAACATTCCAATGATCAATATTAAATTCTGAGGGTTGCCGTTTGTAATTTCCAATCATAACACACACGTTGGCGACCTAGTTTGCCTACAAATTTTAGTGTCAATAATGTTTTTTAGCCATGAATTGATTTTGAAAGCATACATTTTAAAATTGAAGCTAATTACGTCGTCAAGTAACATCGTGAAGTTAAACAGCATCTGTTGTATAAACAAACTCCCACCAATCAACTGATTATGTTATCTTCAAGACAAAGTTATGAAAATGGGAGTTTCTTTTCATACACAGATGGTGTATTTGGGAATGTTGACTTTTCAAACACAGATGGTGTATTCATTTCATGTGTTAAAACATCCTCACGTTCATTACGAGAATAAAATGTGCCCTGGTAATAAGACATGTAGGATAAAGTTTATTATCAAAATGTATTAACTTTTCACTCCGAGAAGGACAATGTGGCCCATTGCCAAATAACAAACAGTAAAACGCCATATCTTCAGGAAGTAAAAATTTTTAATTAAATTAAAACTATTTCAACGTTAATTTATCTTTGGTGTCGGGTTGGTTTTTATGTGCTACCCCCTGCCTAATGGAACTTTAGATACAATTGTTTTGTTAATTCCAGTTAAAATCCGGGTGCAATACGGTTAAAAACAATGAAGTTGCTTGAATGTAAAATTATTTTTGGATTAAAATTTATCTGCTGTAGCAAGAAAACGGGCTATTTTCCTTCATGGTCTTGATAAACACATTCCAAAAAGATCAGGAACAAACTGATAAACTATAAACATGGGCGAAAATTAACAACATAATTATGATCAAGCAGAAACTTGATGAAATTTTCATTCCCGTGTTTCTATCAGTGGCACATTGTGTTCTCGCAATAGCCCTTAGGTAATTTACTTTCTAAATACAACAAGACGACAACAAAAGGCGATCGTGCTAAAGATGACGGGGAAGAAATTTTTACCGGGAATCTTCGCGTTTGATTTACGAATCCTCAATAATTCTATATGGATTCGAAAACAGAACGCACTGCATTTTTGGAGAACTTCCTGACCACCATCCTTAGCGCAATCGTCTATTGCATTTCAAATGCGATGTCTTAAGCCAGCGGCTTCTGTACGGTAATAACGCATATAAAACAATCACAGCCTGCAGAATCTGTCAATCAATATGGTAGATTTTGCTAAAAACATAAAATAGGAAACAAGGGAAGTTTAATTCCAATTCTTTATGCTGCAAAGGAGACCACAAGGAATAAAATTTGGGAGTGAAGGATTACTAGTTCAATATTTTATTGACTGTTTTGCCATAATTTTTTTGTTGATTCAAAAATGATGAAAACTTTGAATTTGTATTCGCTCCATTAAATAAATCATTAATCAGAAACATTTTGATAGTTCAGTTATTTTTATCCAAAAATCCTTCTCTCCTATAGTAGATTACATAACAACTAAGGTACACTGTTCATGTTCCAAATAATCAGTAAGCAATCTTTATGTTTGTGAAAAATGGTTGCCACTTCCAATCATGATTTTTCTGCAAAGAACTGTCCTTTTTAGAGAGCTGTTTTCCAAAAACGAAACTGACTTTTGTCATTTTCAGACGAGTACAGTTCAAATAGCAAGTTCTGAAACGCTTCACTTAACAAATTATTGCTTCAAAATTTGTTTTGAAAATAAAAACTGTGCATACTCATACCACAACGAAAGACAGATTTCTCCAGGCAAACACCAAATGCAAAATAACTAGTTGATAATATATTTTACATTATATGTACCGGATTTATGTCCTGGATGTAAATCTGCAAAACTAATGTCTCAGAAATCATCTCTTCCAAGACCTTTCCTCGTCTTCTTCCTCGTCCTCTTCCAGCAAAAGTAAGTCAGCCTCTTTATCGTCCAAGTCATCAAGCTGAAACAAGATTTCCGTTTAAGTTAATGAATTGTCAGAATTCATTTGACAGCGCAGGTCTGATTCACTGTAATTTAACCCACTTTTAACCAATTTGAAAAATTATCATAAATCAAACATTCCAATAATTTTTATACTTTCTTTTTTGCAGTGATTTAAATGGCGAAATTAATCATATATTTCAGTAATGCTTTTAATTTCGCAAACTTTAAGGCAATTTTAGAAGCTGGCATTAAATGGCATTAAAGCATATGAACGGAGACATAGCGATCGAATATAAAAACAAAACAAAGTAAGACGACAGTGACGGGTTGTTTGTTGGTCTACCGCTTAAGTATGTGGCACGTTAAAGTATGTCACCTATTATTAGTCTGCGTAGTGCCTTCAGGTGGCACATGTCACTTTTAACTCCATTCCCTTGCTTCAAGTCACGACGAAATTAAAATCGAACCCAATTTTGGTCTCTTCGTATTGTTAAAATGTCACAGAAGAATGTCAATTAATATTTAAAAATCATAAATTACCATAAAATTTCAAAAACAAACTTCTGGACAGTACTTAGATGAAAAAACTTTAAATCACCTGCAGTTTTATTAGAATTTTCATTCAAGATTGCATCAAGAAAGCAAGCACAACAGTATGTTCCCTCGTTTCATGAAAACATGATCTAAGGTCCAGTTCAAACACCGTATTTCCACCGCATTAAATTGGATGGGATAAAATTCGTTTTAAATTCGTGTTTGGTGTACGCATGCGCAAAAAAACTAATCACTCAAAATTAACTAAAAATCGCTTTAGATCATTAGTCCCATGTAATTCTATGCGGCAGCAATAAACTGTCTGAAACCAACACGAAACTGTGAAGAGCTGCCAGATTATTGACGAATGAAAATGAATAATTCATGTTTGGATTCAGACTCCGTATTTCTGTTAAATTTGATCAGCATTTAAACTTTTTTGGCCTCGCTCGATGTAGCAGAAATACGGTGACTGAATTGGGCCTAAGTTTCAAAAACATGTCTTCGCATCTAACGAAATGTAAATTAAACCTACCAAGGCATCGTCATCATCATCCTTTTCATCTTTACTTAGCAAACTACTGATTGATGAACTCCTTGTCTCTCTTCTTTGGATTTTTACAGGCACACCAGAATCGCTACCTGATTGAATGCTTCTTTTAGAATGCTGCACAGCATTATACCACGCCAAAACAAGACGCTTACCATTGAAATTGGCAGCTTTTGAAGCAGCCTGTGTGTGGAAACAAAATATTAAACATTATTTCCAACAAGAAATCAACTCGTACTATCTATATCAATCTCATCTAAAAGTAAAAAAGCATCGGCTTAAAGTTTGCTACAAATTTTCGGGTGTCCCAAAATTACCGGGTGTCCCAAAAAAATATTACGTCTGGTTTTGCGACTTTATCGCAAAAACCTGAGTACAAAGCAATATGTGATTACCTGAAATAGAAAACCTGATAACTAACGAACAATTTGAGACCTCATTAAAAAAAAATGCAAGTGTATAAGCGGAGCTATTGTCGATAGTTTGAAAAAAAAAACAGAGGAGTTCGTCATTGAAGAGTTTTCAGGCTTTGCATCCTTTTGAAAACTGCACCTTTTCAATTCACTTGTAATCGGGTAAACAAAGCCCTAACATCATCTGTATGGTCGCTGCCTTCTCCAAAACCACTGAAAGTGTCTTTGACTGTGAGTTGCTCCTATCGAGACTGTCAAAGTGAAGAAGTTCCTTCAAATCTTGAACTGTGCAAAATTCAAGAATTCTCGAATTAATTCAAACAGACGGAAAATTCCAATATTTCCGCTGCTGCACTTGCGTTCACGACCAATGAGGTCTGAAATTGTTCGTTAGTTATCAGGCCGCCTATTTTCACGTTTGCAATAAAATTATAAAATAATGTAAGGATTTTTGGAGACACCCTGCAAATAACGAAAATTTTAAAAGAAAAGTTAATTGTTTTAGAAGTTAATTCTCGATAGCATGACATAAACATTTTCATGCCAAGCACTTATTTTAATGCAACGAAACTTTGATAAAATGCAGAGATTTCCCCTTTGAAATTATTTCGGGCTTTTGACTTTTTAGATAAATTTGCAACAAAATTAATGTTTCTAGTTTGCTTACTGTTGTACTTTTATTATTATTTTAATAAATTGGAGACACATTTTGTTGAGACACCCGGCATAAAGTGTGAACATCTTTTCAGCATGTTCACATGTATTGCTGAGGCAATCTGGGAAATAAAAAAGTTATATTTTGCTTTTCATTTAATCTGAATACGTATGGTTATTTTTATTTAAAAAGGTAAAATGATAAAAAAAGGTAAAAAGTCCAATCCTACCTGAAAAAAGACAATTCCACCTAAATAGTCAAACAATGCGGCAAACAGTCTTTGCATTGGAAACAGTGCAATTTTAACAATACTGCAGAAAATTCCAACAAACGCATTTAAATATTGCAATGCAAATAAACTAATTGAAAAACATAAGCATACCACGAGTCTTCGATGGGTTTCAACTAATTCAAAAAAGGAAAGCATCTCCCACCTTTCAAAAGTATATAAAAACAGTTTTAAAAAACGTACAATTTCTGCCTGTTTTCTTGTATGAAATGACAGCACTAATTTACTTCCCGGCTTTTCTTCAACTCGGTCAATTTCACCATAACCCTGAAAGTGAATGCAAAATTAGTCAATCAATAAAATAAAGAAAACTTGAGTTTATACTTTATGCATAAGTTTTCAAAGAAGCAATCAGTAAGTCGTACTTCGTATGAATAAACCCGCTTAAAAAAAAGCTGTATTCTCGGGAACCAGCCTGGCAAAGATTTTATTTGAAATCATTAGAAAACATAGCTGATGGAGAATAAAGGAAAGATGAGTTTACTACTCTAGGGTCACTAATTGAATATTGCTATATTAATCAAATTTTGAATACAATATTGAAATAAAAAATATATTGAAATAAAAAATTTAATATTGAATACTAATTAAATTTTTCCTTGGGGGGGGGGGGGGGGGGGGGGGGGGGGGGGGGGGGGGGGGGGGGGGGGGGGGGGGGGGGGGGGGGGGGGGGG
>JAYJMH010072620.1:0-10976 GCA_036873815.1 Phacellophora camtschatica | reverse complement strand
GTAAGTAAGTAAGTAAGTAAGTAAGTAAGTAAGTAAGTAAGTAAGTAAGTAAGTAAGTAAGTAAGTAAGTAAGTAGGTAAGTAAGTTATCGTATTTAACGTGCCTAGCCCACGAAAGTCTCGAGATGACTTGTTTCCAGCAGGGGACACAGGTCATACAGTTTCAATTTCAGGCACATACACTTGCTATTCTTGCAAAGTAGCAGCTCTCCTTACACTTTAGCAGCAAGTATGACTTTGGTGGGATTCGAACCCACGACTTTGTGATCGTGAGTCAGGCGCCTTAACCACTACAATCATTCTAACGTGATTTTGTCAACTTTTTCGTTTCACACAGGGAAGCCAATCGATGAATAACGTAACACTTCATATTTTCATCAATCGTCTATTACCTGTGAAGGTACATATCTTATTATTTAGTTTAGTTTGTAGTTAATACATCAAATCACCCCCACACTTTCCTTAGAACAATCTCTACCTTCCTAGGATGAAAAGTAAAACTTACCAACTTGTCAATTTCATCAAGCAATATACTCAAGTGTTGACTATAGACAAGTCCAATGTGAGATTTCCCGATTAGTCTTCGAATCTTCCTTCGTATCATTGTTTTGTCTACTTGTAATATTAACATGTATGCCACCATATTGTGCAGTATCGTCGCAAGTATTTTATCTTCATCTTCATCTAGGCATTTTCTCTCGGTGGGTCCTAATTTCTTGTACCTGAAAATAGTCAGAGAAAGGGAAATATAAAAGCAAACGGCCACGAAGAATGCAGCTGGTTAATTTCCCTTGCACACAAAAATCATAATAAAATATTTTGAGGACTAATATTTAGGTTTTTTGAACGTAGAATGGGCTCGAAAGAAAATAGCGGAGTAGGGGGAGCTGTGGAGGAGCCTTCAACACTTCGGGGATGTACAAATGGGGCTAAGTGCAAACATTTCAGCCGTAAAAGCACATTCTGCTAATGGTGCAAAGAGTGTTATTATTTTACAGAGGAAATATGAAAACCAACCTTTCCAGCAATTCAACAGGACAAATGTCCATGCCAACAACCTCTCTTTCAGCCGCTACACTGTCATAGAAACAGTACTCCCAGAATTCCATGTCGTCCCAAACAGTCGATCGCGGGTTCAGCAATCCTTCAAAGACAAACCTACGGCCAGTGCCTGTAATTCCTTTGCTGCTTCGCTCTTTCTTCGTTTCATACACTTTACAACCTCGAAATCGATAGCCATTGCTGTCGAAATAATTTACAAAATATTCTTATAAAATTGACAGCAGGAAAGACTGTGATTAAGAAACAGTGGAAACCAACACAAAAGAACCTAATTGCTGAGGGGTTTTAAATTAAATAGGGGGAGGGGTTTGAAACTATCCTTGGAGATATGACATACTAATGGGGCATAAATGGGTCCAAAATGCGTGTATTGATGCCTTATTGAAATCAATGCAAGAATATATAAGAGAAGCGTTCATTATTACCACAGGGACCCCAGGAAATTGCATTCCCTTCCCCCGCGATTCTATTACCCCATCTACGAGTGCCCTGAGTTTGGATGCTTAATAATTAGGCAGCGTGTTTCAATGTTTCATTTGCTTAAAAAGAACTTTATGACTTCGAAAATAAATTCAAGCATGGACATCATCATTCAAGAAAACAGTTTGAAGATTAAAAGAATATTTATAATTTTGATACTTTAAAGGGAAAAATCTTTTTGGTCCATCCTGTGATTAACTGGATTTATTTCTGTAAAACTGGCAAATTCTATGCAAGTTTTATTTTGCAGGGGGTATAGACTAGTTACACAAGTCCGTACTTTTCCGCTTAGCTCCATAGCTTCATATGCTTTGTTTTCGACAAAGCGACTGATGTAGCTAGTCTAAGGGGGGGGGGGGGATAGTACAGGTAGTACATGTACACAAACTTTATTTATAAGATGAACTTAAATTAATATAAAGTTTTCACACATTTACTTCATGAAATTATGACGTTTCTACGTTGTTTATTAATGGACCACATGGTCCTTCCTGGAATGAAAGAGTTAAAAAACAGAAGCATAAATACTCACCAAGCGTTACTTTTACAAACTAAATTCCGCTCCTCCGGTGAGTTATTAACACAAGTTGACGACAAATCGCTAGCCGATCGACTTGCCAGAGATGCTATCGTAGACGTCGAAAGAGTCGAGTGACTCAACGAAGGCAGTCTCTTCACGGTGCCATGAGAAGCACGATCGTCGTCGTAAGATCCAGTATGTGACGAAGAGCGGCGCTCTAAAGACAAACGCCGCAGGGCTGTATCTGCTGCTTGGAACGACGCGTCGAATGAATCACGATCAGTGGAATTATGTTTCATCGAGCGAGGGGATTCGGAAATGCTTCGTTTTTCGGCATAGATACCAGAATCTCCGTTTACCGAGCCGGTGATTGAATTGTCGTTGTAATCTCCGTTGCTAACGGATATCGACGAAATTGACTGTTCAGAGTTTGCAGGCGGTTTCGCTTCTGAAAAAATTTCGAAATATTTCAGACTTTCATTGTGCGTTCCAAGTAAATTAGTTATGCACTTAATAATGTTAAACAAAACAAGATAAGAAATAAGATTATTTCAAACAAGATAAAACAAGAAGAAACAAGAGAAAACTCGTGCGAAAATGCTTGGACAGAGATATCTGTGAACATTTTCAAAATTATTTTACTCTGATAGAGCATGAAAAGGAAACAAGAAATAACAAATGCACTCTGCGATTACCGAGTATTAAAAAAGAATATGCACGAAAGTCGTTTCTGTATATGGGCACCAAAGTGTGCAATGAGCTACCTTTAGACATACGTCGGACTGAGAAACACAAAAAATTTGCTGAAAAACTTAAAAATCATTTTGCATAACATAATATTAATGGTGTAACAAACATTATTTCATATCGATGTGAAATTAGATTTTATAGATTCTGTCCTTGTAAGATTTTATCAACGTTTTTACTGTAATACATTTTCTGTCAATTTCATTTAAGGTCTAGGGCACAGAACACACAGTGATAACAGCAATGTTGTAATTGTTGAAGTGTTTTTCCTGTATAAATAGTTAAACAGTTAAAAAAACGCTTCTGTTCGGAATATGACAATGTGATTTGTCACTGTGAAGAATAAATATATCATTTTTCTTCCTTCTTTCTTAGTTATTTTTTGTTATTTAGTTTAAATAATGGTAGTTGAAATGTAAATGCCATTAGCAGTGGAAAATAGATCACCATGTGTTTCCCGTTGTGGATGGCCTCAGTAATGTTGAGTTATTAATTTAGCTATATTTTCGATTGAATACAAATAGAGCTAATCAGTTGGTGCCACCCCCTGGAAATTAAAAACAGAAAAAAGGCTTAGCTGTTAATAACGAATTGAGTCCAGGGGGTTGAAAAATTTAAAATACCTGTAGTATAAACAATGCTCGAATCACTCTTTGCGTCAACGGCCAAATTCATTCGTGATTTTGCAGTTCCATTGCGAGGCTTGTCCACGCTTACCTTCTTAGTTCTAACGGTTCCACTGTCTTGTATTCTTTTGCCGCAGTAATGCGTGTGCATAATTTCTAGCAGTATGAATACGGAAGACAAACCACCGATACCTTTTTGCTTCGCACTGTGTTCGTAACCTTCAACAAGGAAGCGAAACAACTCGACGATACTTCGATAAACATTCCTTGAAACATGCTGAAATAAAATTATATCATATGAGGGTAGTTTGAAATAAAAATCGAAAATTTGGTTGCATGGTGTAGTCAGTCGTAAGACACGTGCAACACCACGCCGCAAAATATGGTAAATTACACGGTGAAACATGGTGAAATAAAATGATATCATGAGGGTAATTTGAATTCGGTTGCACGGTGGAGTCAGTCGTAAAACTGCGCAACACCATGTCGCAAATTATGGTAAATAACACGGTGAAACATGCTGAAATAAAATGATATCGTATGAGGGTAATTTGAAATAAAAATCGAAAATTCGGTTGCACGGTGGAGTCAGTCGTAAAAACCGTGCAACACCGCATCGCAAATTATGGTGAATAACACGGTATTGAACGATATTTAAAGTGTACTGCTACTTAACATTTCCACACCCCTAAAAAAGTTACACACTACAATGACAAACAACGTAAAATATTATTGTTTCCTAGGGAAATACATACCTAATTGCTAATTTCAAAAGTTTTAACCTAAGTTTATTTTCTAAATTGATTTGGTTTTCTTGTCTTCCCTCGTGCAAAATAAGTAACTCCGATAGAATTTACAAGAAGCACTCACAAAAAGTTAAAGTAAATTTCCACCGTCAAGAAACCCACTTTTCAAAAACAGCCTAATTTGTTTCTATTAAAATGTATACTACTCAAAATCATACTTCCGTATAAAAAATAATACAAGGTAAACCAAAGAATTTCCGACATCAGAAAAGCACAAAAATTCAAGCTCATGTTGCGATGCACAAGAACGGCTAAATTGATTGTAGCAATGTTAAATATTTCACCAGAACATCAAAAACAATGTAATTATGCCTGTTTGAAAGCGACCTGGTTTTTATGCATGGTATAAGTTGTTATGAGAAACAAATAAATAAACAACGTTATTGCAAGTTGTCATCACTTCATACTGTTAGAAATATTAGAAATATGATACAAAAATATCATTTGCTGCATTAAGCGAATTTTAATATATTTTTTTAATTTAAATTACAAAGGTTTTGAAAAGTATGCTCGAAATTAGATTTTCTAAGTCGAAATTACCTCTTCATTGGAAAAGTTACCAAAATAACGGCAGATTCTGAAATTAACATGGTCCTTAAAAATCAAATTTTGATGATTTTTTAAAGGCTGGAACTTTTTGGGGTCACCTGATGTATATTTGTTACCATTTGTGCAGTGGTTTGAGGATAAAGAAAATTATGGATAAAAAAATATTTTTCATCGCACTTTGCAACAGAGTATGGACCTACAAAACTTTCTGCGAAACTGTTTCTATTTTTTTCCCCGGAGATTTGGATTTGAAAATACTTACTATCTCTTTATACAAGAAACAGAAATGAAATAATATACCTTACATAATGTTTTTCTTGAAATGATAGATGTGTTACATTGTTTGTGGCAATTTTTTGAGCATATGGAACTTTTTAACAAAAGCCTTTAAAACATTCAGAACCCCATTTTTATTGCTAAAATATTTTGCTGTTCCTCCAATAAAGGCATCTAAAAATTTCAAGACCTCCCGATTTCTTCGTTTTTCCCCTTCGCCATAATCAATGACGCCCCCAAGGTATTTCAGACACTATCGAGGTACTTTGTGATATTCAAGCACACTGTGAAAGCCATCATATGCTTGGAAATCCTAGTTTTGCTCTAAGGGAAACTGAAAATAACTCCCGTCATCTGGTACAGTAAACACCTGCATAAAAGAAACTCAATTTAAGAAACTTTAGTCTAAGGATTTTGGAAAACTAAACTATAAAAAAGAAACTGACCTTAGCCTAAAACTGGAAAAACAGTTTCTTATAATACCCCATTAGTAAAGAAAGGGAAGAGTTGTGCGCGAAGCAGGCAACGGTTTTTTTCGTCGTTGCAAAGTTGGAAATATCTAAAGAACGAAGGCTGAAAAGTTTACGAACTTTTAACATCGCGTGAACGATGATGTGGGGGTTAGGGATGCAGAAAGCGCATCACCCTCTTTGGTCGGACTGGAGGACTTCTTGGCACAAAATGGAGCGTTTTTTCGAGTGCTCATTTCACGGAGAACAAAGGAAGACAATGGGCCGCGTCGCACAGGGGCCCAAGGAAGCTGCTAGGCACATTAGTATATATGATGTTTTAAATAATGACTGCATCCTGCATTGATAATTCAATAGATCAATTGATAATATTAAATACCCAAAATAAACTTTATCAATGTACCAATGAGTGTACATCTACATACATATATATGCATTACAATTCTCACTAAATTTTTTGATGTTTTTGAAGTTTACAGAATATTTGCAACAATTTAGTGATTTTTCAATTAAAAAACTGAAGCCCTAGAAATTCATTAAAAATCAAGTTTCTTATATGAGGGTGTTTACTATACTTACAATATCATTAATTGCTTCATCATCTTCACATTGTTGTTTTGGTTCATACATCTGTTTGAATAAGTGGAGTCGAAGATTTTCGTGCACAAGAAGCTTTCTTAACTTCTTCTGGCTAAACCAACTAACACCGTCTCCTTTCAATATGGCAGCAACCACGTCATTTATCACCTGTTGGTTTTCACTGTGAAAAAATTGTTTTAGAGTACTACAGAAAGAAGCTTTAACATAAGACATAACAATATGAAACTCATGTTGTCGAACGCTGACCATATCAATTGTTGGTTTCACTGGGAAAAAAAGAATTCTTTACATTATTTTAGTAAAGAAGAATTTAAAATTGGACACAACATCCTAAAATTCATGCCGGCATGCATTCATTGTCGAATGCTGATCATATCAATTGTTGGTTTCACTGGGAAAAAAAGAATTCTTTAAATTATTTTAGTAAAAAAGAATTTAAAATTAGACACAACATCCTAAAATTCATGCGGGAATAAAAAATAATTATTTTATAAAGTATTTGCAGTACATAAAACATGCCGGCATGAGTTTATCGTCGATTCCTAGTCATATCAACTGTTGGTTTAAACTAATATAATAAAGCGGGCCACGCTATTTTTTATCGTTTATCCATTTGGCGAAAAAACCAAAAGCATCATTTTTCTAAAATTCAGCTTGCGCCTTTCAAAAGTTTTTCTTAAAAAGTTTTTCAAACCCAAACGAACTTTTTCAAACCAAAAATTAACCATGCATCAGGTTCGGCACATAAGAATAGCGACGTTTGACGTCGGCCTAAAGAATATTTAAAATAATATGAAGTTAACCTTGAATAAACACAGAAAAGTTAGCTTGAAAAATCCTAGGAAATTGAAAAAAATACAGAAGACAACATCGCAATTCAAGAAAATGGGTTACACATAAAAGTATCCTATTTAGCATAACATTCTATTGTGTTAAAATTAATTTGCGACAACTACCTGTTGTGTATTCTGGGATCTTTATTCGCCTTTGTGATAGGATACGATGCTGACCGTTCCAAATAACGTTCTGGGTTACTCCATCGTAGGGTGTTAGCTACAAAGAAATGCGCATGATTATCTCAAAAAAATAATTCTATCATAGATTTTATTCAACATGAAGCACAGTTATAAAATTGCTTCAGAATAGGGTATTAGCTAGCTGCAAAGAAATGAAGATTATTAGGCCATAAAATTAATCTCATATAATAAGAAACACATGTTAAAATGAGTAACTTCAGAGTAAATTATTAGCTACCAAAAAGTAACATGATCGGGCTACAAAATATCAATACTTAAGGGTTTTGTGTCTCACAGGGTCTTGTGTTCCATTTAAGACTGCAGACAAGATGTCAAAGAAATTAACATTCCAAACTCAACCTGTCAATCATTAGTTGAATTTTCCGAGAACTGCCAATAGAGTCAACAACATTTGCACAAATGGGAAATGATTGGTGACACAAAGTATTTTGATTGGCTTAATCTGCACAGTGATTCCAACAAAACGTCAAAACCTTCCAATCAAGAAACGTGTATTTAGCACGTGCGTAATGACTCTGTGAGGCATGATGTGCTGTTCATCTGGCCGTTCGTCGGAAAGCACAAGTGGCTGGCAACTAGAGAAGCAACCTTCTTCGCACTAATAGGATGAAATTTGATTTTTGGCTTGAATTCATATGCCAATAGAAATTTAACCAAAGATTATACATTCTACACAAACTTGGAAGAATTTTCCTCTAAAGCAAGCCTCAAGATTCTTGGCGACTTTCCTCTATCATCTTTTAAAAACGTGAGCATTTTTTTTACAGTTTGGCGTGTTGAACTGTGTTGAAGCAAGATTTGTTACAGCCGTTGTTGTTACTCAACCAAAGTTTGCTCATTTTATTTCTAAGATGTTGATCTTTCACAAACAAAGGTGTGCACATGTTTAGGCTATTTAAATATTTAAATAACTTACAACCAAATACTGACTGATGGCAAAGAATGGCGACAAACCAAAATATGTAGGCCAATAAAATGGATGAACATAAAATGTATGAACATAAAATGTATTTAGCGTCGCAGCCCACGGTCAACGTCGCATAAGGTTTTATCCATTTTCATGGCAACATTTTGCACAGTAAACGGACAAGTTTAAACTATAGAATCTATGAGTTTGTAGTTTTTGTAAGGTAAATTAGCCTTAATTTCCAATGCGCATACTGTGAAGCAGTGTAAAACATCGTTCTTACTTATGAGTAACACTTTGCACAGTAAACGGACAAGTTTAAACTATAGAATCTACGAGTTTATACTTTTTGTAGTTATAGTTTAAAACATTTCAAAGTTTATCCCTATTAAACCTAACCTATCCGACCATGATCCGACGAACCACAAGGCAAAGGCCAGTGTTTTTTATTACTTCTGATTTCTGACCTCTGACGGAATTCAGGCCTTTTGTTTCTTGTGATCCGCTGAAGTTTCGAAACCACGGGGAAGTCCCCCATGAACAAAAATCAACCATTTAAATGCTATTGTTGTATTTTGTTGCTCAGCAACAATAGATAAATCGTTTTAAACAATAGATCTATTGTTGTCTGGCTCAAAACTGTTGTCTGGCTCAAAACGTTTGGGCCTTTCACATCTGAATTTACTTCACATTCATTTGTAAGCATGCAACAAACAATAAAATGCTTACTTCCAAACATGGGGTAGGGGGCACACGAGTTGCACTGGGACGGAGGAGTGCTGCTGAGATTTCATTCTTGAGCACATTATTAATGGCATATGAGTTTAATGGAATTTTATAAATGGAATATGATTTTAACTACAAGTATATATGTCGTCATATATATTTCCTGCAAAACTCATAGTTTCCTCTTCTAAGCCTTTTATCACTCAGCGAATTTTGGAAAACTTTTAAGAAACAATTTTTAAAAAAAATTTAGAACTCAATTTTGGAAACGTTAAGAACTTTTCAGTGTTGAAGTGTGTACAGTAAAACCCTGCAAACAAGAACCTAGAAGAACAAGAACCTACAGACTGATCTTTGAGAAAAAGGCACCCAAAGATAAAAACCCAAAACAGACTGATATATCTTTATGTTCTTATGAAAGGTAAACTTTAATTTTTAACGCGAGAATTTCCGTTTTTAATGCATAACTTATTGACATAACTGCATTAATGTTATATACAAGTGCACTGGCAATTTTAAAAAGTTGAGAAATTGGTCATTTTTTGGCAATATGCAGTTTAATTGTTTCAAAAACAACTGTTGGGGGATTAGACATGTCAAGTAGCAATATAGATGTCAAGTAGCAATATAAATGCCAAGTAGCAAATGGATGTCAAGTAGCAATATGGATGTCAAGTAGCAATATAGATGTCAAGTAGCAATATAGATGCCAAGTAGCAATATAGATGTCAAGTAGCAATATAGATGCCAAGTAGCAATATAGATGCCAAGTAGCAATATAGATGCCAAGTAGCAATATAGATGCCAAGTAGCAATATGGATTTCAAGTAGCAATAAGAGAGAGTTTTGATAAAAACCTTACCCTGAAAAAGGTAATAGTACCACATTGATAAGAACCTTTTCAGTCTGTTTAACAAAAAAGTAGGTTCTTTTATGTTTGCGGGCTTTTACATGTTTTTTTAAAAATGCTACCACGTAAAAACTCTAAGGTTAGGGAGGCAATTTAACAAGCACAAGGTAGCGGGGATATCTGACGGTTCAAGGGTACTTTTTAAAGTTTTTATTTCGTCCAATCTGCTCCTCAGCACCAGTATCAAACACTAAAGAGCATTTTAGATTTTTGCTTTCAATTTAGTTGTAGATCCCAAAGAATTCAAACGAAAGATGTTTTCTACTACACCAACAACAACAGCACCCTGCTCAATTTGCAAGATGGCAGGAGAAATAAACAAGTTCCAATGTTGCAAAAAATGCATGGAAACAGAAAAGAAAATTCCCGCCACAATAAGATTTCCATTTAAGAGCAATTACTCACCATCGAAATTTCAGGACTGCAAACCGATTGCAGGGCAATCCGATGAGAATGGCACAGAAGCCACAAATCAACATGATGGTGGTATTTCATCTTTGCATCAAGAATGCACCAACAACAGATTCAACAGTATCGATGCTCTAATTGCCACTGCTGAACACATCGAAAGTTTTATGCTCAAGCCAATACAAAAAAATGGTGCACTTCAAAAGGTATGAAAAACATCTCAGCGAAGATAAACTTATTTTGAATGCTGTTCAAAATATACATTTTGCGCTTAAGAAAGGACAATTGTATTATGCAAGAGGCAGCAGATTGCAGAAGCATAAATCCTCTATTTTTGGTTTTATTGAGTATTACTCGGTATTTTTTTGGTAGATTTTTTCAAGCAAAAACAAAATTACAAAAATTAAAACTTCTCCACAGCTGCGTTGGAAACGTGGGATGATTTTTGGGGCAATATCTTATTACAGTAAAGTTATGAGTTTTGGGACAATCCCCGTACGATCTTTCAGTGAGTTCTAGTCTACCTAGTTCTAGTTAATTTTGGTGTCTGCGATTTCCAGTGAACGTTAGGCCAAATTAAATTGAACATTTTTGAGGTATTAATTTAATGTGAAAAGTTAACGTGTGATAAATTTTCAACTGAACTTTAACCCTATCTGGACCGGGGGGGGGGGTAAATTAGCCCCCCTCCTACATTTTTTAAGACAACCAAAGAAGCTTCGTTCAGGTGCTTATGAAACGTTTTGACTTTTCCTAAATATTATCTAGGGATGTTACAATGTGTTTGTTTACATGTTTACATGTAAACAGTTGTCATGGCAACGGGTTTTTGAGAGAGTACTCTTATAAATTT
>JAYJMH010072609.1:0-10976 GCA_036873815.1 Phacellophora camtschatica | reverse complement strand
TTTTGAGGGCACTTTTTCCATGTTTGCAAAAAAGTGGGGGGGGGGGGGCACGTGCTCCTAGTGCCCCCCGGTTCCTACGTCTCTGCTTGTAGTATACCATTATACACCATGCAACCACCAAGCCCCTTCTCTTATATTATCTTCCTTGCTCGCAACAATTAAGTGTATTCTAACTTTTCTTTATAATTGTCACGGAGTAGGCATAGTCATTTGCTTCCAGTGGTATCGTCATTGCAGTATTGTTAAATAGTTTGTAGGTAGCGTTTCTGGTAATACGTATTGTAAATGTTTTAATAGAATAAAAAAATGCAATAAATGTTTTTAATTACTTTTGAACTCATTTGCTTCCAGTGGTATCGTCATTGCAGTATTGTTAAGTAGTTTGTAGGTAGCGTTTTTGGTAATACGTATTGTAAATGTTTTAATAGAATAAAAAAATGCAATAAATGTTTTTAATTACTATTGAACTGGTTTTAAAATGTCGCTGAAACATTCTGTTATCCGATTGGTGACAAATACAAAAATTTGAATAAATCAGAAAAAGACTAGACAAAATCGGAAAAGGATATTGTCAGTAAAAAAGCCGGTTTTTAATCTTCATATAGAGAAGATTTCCAGATTATTTCATTGATGTTTTATTACTTTTCCGCTGGTTTACTTTAACCTTTCATCCCAGGAAAGGTAGAGTTCTGCACGCAGACACGCAGGCAAGGTAAGGTCCATAAACCTTTTTTATAAGAACCTGGCCAAGGCTCCACTAGTGAAAGTTTCTTAATTTTGGACCATTTTTGGCCAAATATCACTAGTCAAAGTTTTTTTAAAGTTTCTTAGTTGTATATAAAATATTCCGTTTTGTTTACTATGCACCCTTTTTCAATAAAAATATTACGAAAACTGGGTATATATTGTAGAGGATAAAAAGTCTTCACTGAATCAATCATCTAACATCATGTCCATTATGGGGACCATTATGGAATCAAGATCTTTTAGTGCTATCCCTACCACTCTAGTTTAGGAGTGTGTATTTTAAAATTTGTTTTTATGTATCTATTTCTTATTCATTTATTTCTTATTACTTTCCGAATTGTGTAAAATCTTATCCTTTTATTTAAATTTTAAATTGTAATTTTAATCAGTGGAAAATAAAACTAACTAAAAAAAAGTCCACTCCATTAAAATCATTAAGCATTATGTAATCTCCACTAAAAATTTCAAAAGTTTCTTAGCAATTTTTCATTCACTGGTAAAGTTTCTTAAATTTTCGTGGGTTTAACAAGTGAGTTTCTTATAAAAAGTTTCTTTAAAAAAAACGTGTATACTATGCCCCATTGATGAGCAACACAAAACGTTATATTTTCAAATAGTAAATGTAAGCAGATTTTACATTAACTTCAGATGTGTCAACGCAAGTTTATATTTTGACTAAAGATGCTCATCTGCGTGACAAGGTGTATTGCTTGGTAGGCCGAAAAGGGTTTCCCATGGGCAATCACTTGCTGTAAAATTTTACATTGTGCAATAAGTTACATTTTACAGGCAAGTAATGGGCGATGCACACCAAGTCATGTTTTCCGGTGTTTGCAAAATGTAGTAATAGGCGAATGAAAAGGTTAATCAAAACGAAAATTAAAAGCAATTAAATAGAGTAAATAATCAAACAATGTATTAACGGTATAAGGAATCATACCTGAATCTTATTGAAGATAATCTTGTCCCAGAAACTGTCCTTTCTGATAATTCCCCTATTGAAAACAATTTTTAAAAAGTAAAATAAAAGTCAGTAAAATTTAACATTTAATTTAAAAGAAGCTGAACAAATTCTAACGAATGTAGCCAAACAGACAAATGTTTAAATTTGCTGTCCCAAGAAAAAATTTATAATGCAGTTAAGACTCGGCAAACGGAAAAGGCCAAAATTATGAAATTTATTTATCGAAGAACATTTTGAAAGTTTTATAACCCTTTTCCACAGGTATGGAATTTCTTCTGAAAAGGGGTCATCCTTAAAGTACGCACGCAATAATTGGACTATTTCTTACCCCTCCCCTTTTACGTCAAACAACATTAAAAAGAGCTAGCAATGACAATAGATTTGCGCTTTCGGTTTGCCCCCTCTTCCTTCGTGCGCAAGTACTAAATGGACGGCCTCAAAAATGCGTGCACTCCCAAATGCTTTCCCCTAGAACGGGTGCTAAGCAGGCAAAAATCTAAGGAATTTTCGTCTCTGCAAAAATTAAATTAGCTACTACTAATACACCTTAGATTAGTGGCTGGTGTAGAATTGCCTCAAGTCAATTTCTTTTTTAACCCGAGAAAAGGACAACAGGAGAGAACGTAGAGCTGAAACTGAGAATAAAACGAACGGAGACTGAAACTGAAAATAAAATGAATGGAGGAAAAATTGAGGAAACGAAATGAGGAAAAGGAAGGGGAAAAAAGAAATTCGTTTCTTTTTCTCACTTCTCACTTCCTTGTCTCAGAATAAAAAGAAATAGATTTGGGGCAAGTCTATGCCTGGTGCTGAGGTCGTAACATGCGCACAAAAAGTAAGTTTTGTTTTCAATTAATGTATGTATTGAGAGTTTTTCCTCAAAACGGATAAAGTTTATTAAGAATTTAACAAACAATGCAAAAGTAATTGTTTGAAATCTCTGTCTCACAAATTGCTACTGATTAGTGATTAGTGATTAATGGTTAGATAAATGATTGTTTAGAAATAGGTATTAAATACTATCGGAACTGAAGCTTGCTTAAAATTTGATTGATGTACGAACTTCAGTAAATTTGCTTCATGTTGATCCTTTATTTTAAAGAAAACCCACGGTTTTATGTATTAAATTTGTTGAGAATATGCGATCTTTGAAATTAAAAATTTTTAGTATCCTGTTGCAAAGTACTTGTAGTTTATTAAGGTTATTTTTGTAGCAGATCCATATACTTCAAGTCCATAGTTGATTTTAGAGCTAACTAAGGCATCAAATATTGATTTTAGACACTGTATTGGAATGTAGCTAGTGTCTTATTTTAAAGAACATTGCCGTGTATTTGACAAATTTATTATGAATTGTTGATATGTGTTTGTTCCATGTTAGTATAGAGTCAATCACTAATCCTAAGTATTTAAGCTTTCCAATTTATCATCCGTTATAATTTCGACTTCATTTGTGTAAGATTTACTGCTAGTAAGCTCAAATGTACAATTATTGGTTTTGTCGGTATTGACCCTCAACTTGTTTTCCCTGAACTACTGTAAAAGACATTTTAGTTCAGCATTAAACTTTGAAGTTAAATTTCTGAAGTCCTTATCAAAGTGGAAAATATTTGTGTTATCTGCTAATAGCCCAGGCTCTAATGTCGATGAGTTTGCCAGATCATTCACGCGTAAAGTAAAAAGTATCGGACGCAATACAGATCCCTGGGGCACACCTTTCGTTATGGTGTGACAAAGAGTTTTTCTTCCATTTGCGAATGTATAGTGTTGGCGGTTTTCAAGGTAACTTTTAAAACAATCATGTACATTTCTTCTGAATAGTGCCCGAGCTTATGCAGGAGAATGTTATGATATCTTGTGCCGAAAGCCTTGGTCCAAGAAGACCCCAATTACAAACTGATTTGAATCATAAGCCTTTGTACATTTTTTCCATAGTTTATGCAGGAGAATGTTATGATATAATTTGTCGAAAGCCTTGGACAAGTCCAAGAAGAACCCAATTACAAACTAATTTGAATCTTAAGCCTTTGTAGATTTTTTCCATAGTTTCCAATAATGCATGAGCTGTTGAGTGATTTTCAAGGAAGCCATGAATTGCAGTTTATAGAGTAGAAAACGGCGGACCCTTTTTGGTCAACTCGGTACCGATATTACTTCTTATTACTAAAAACCAAGCAAAACATACAATTGTTATTTGTCATATATCTGGAGATGGTATGTGTGTTTTGTCTTCATTATGATCATGTATCTACTCTAAAATGAACATGTCAGCCTTGCTGGCATAATTGAAATAGCAGTTTAGACAACGAAAAGATTATTTCTCTCTTTTAAGCTCAATTCATACCTCACTCTTATGTCGATGATAGTTAATGTTAAATCCATCGCTCAAAGGCTTGAAATCACAGGTAAAATTGCGATGCTTTCGAAATTGACAAGATAGCTCAAGATATAAATTGACAAGTTCAACGTTTAAATACAAGAAAAATCTTGGTCGCATTTGTGATGGACTCACTACTAACTAGGTGCAGTTTCTAAGTTGCTATTTTTAAGCCACGTGTGCTGTTTTCACCCTTCTGAACGATAGACAAAAGTGCCCTCTCGAGAGTCATACACCCTCAAACAAAAATTCCTTCTTATACGTCCCTGCATTCAACTGAATGTAACTCAACACACGTGCAACGTTTAAAGGTTGCATTCACATCAATTTTCAATGCACATAAAAAGACATACCGGCTGATTTCACTTTCCTTCGACGAAATAGCCATATTCATCAACAAGCTCTTTATCCAACTTTTTGAAATTTCATTCATGATCTAAAAATAACAATGCTACATCACAACAACGATATAATGATTAAGAAGGAAATAATATAGATGGTTAATAAGAATATTTTGATGACGCGTGGTATTGTATTGTAATTGAGATAAATAATGAATAAAAACAAATTGAATACCATTAAATGGGGCATAGACCCAAAATGTCGTATTACAAGAAATTATTCAACGGTATTCAATTTGTTTTTATTCATTATTTATCTCAAATATATATGGTTGCTACAGAGGTTCTAGAGATTACCATGTGGTATAGGCTGTGTGTTTGTGTGTGGGCGATGTTAACATTTAAATTCCATGGCCACGGAAATGAATAAAATCCCATAGAATAATGGAAAAACTCAAAGAATGAATGATAGTTCCATTTATTTTGTGTTTTGTAAACGCTACATTTTGTTAATGACTTCAAAGCAAGAGCAATCGTTAATCGGGATAAACAAGCGCTTGCATACATAGCAACGCAAATTTACACGTATCAAATGCAAGTAAAGAACAGTTCTGGGCCATAGAGATGAAACTACGTGAAACTACTTTTTCCCGTCCTTCATTGCGTAAAATAGCGACCAGCCATCTTTAACGAAAATGCGCCATTATGGATTTATCATAGTTTTGATCAATTCAGATTCCTCAAACAAAACTTAGTCAATGTGTGAGTTTTCAGATGCCAATCATTAGCTGCTAAATTTTTACAAGAATTTAAAGTTTGAGAAATGAACATTTTTCACCCCAAGACAATTTGTAGTTAGGAAAAAATGATGAAAATTCCTAGATTGACTAACTTTTTCATTCCCAATCCGAATCTCAAGTCACAAAATAAATATCTTGAGCTTTTGAAAAATTCAATTCCCAAAATGGCGGACTTTCGTTAAAGTGGTGTATAAAATTTCTTCATGATTTTAAAGGCTGTGCTTGCGGGCCCACGAGGGACTCTCACTATTGGCAAGTGAAGATTGAGTCACGCAATTTTTGGATATGGGAAAATCGTATCTGGTATATTTTTGAGTGTGCAAATTTTATGATATTTGGTGTATTTTGGGGTTTTTAAGAGTTTTTTATAAAGCGCAGTTGTTTCGTTTATAAAGAAAACACACAAAGACTCAACAGTTCATGTTATATTTATCTCACCTTGTCATGAAGCACATTTAAAACTCTTGGAACACCTGCAAACAGTGTCGGCCTGCAAAAAGTAAAAAAATTCATAAATTTCTCATCGTTATTTATATATTTTGCAGTCAATTATATCGACAATTAAAATGTACCTTTGAAGAAAAAAATATACTGAGACACAACTAAGCATTGAAACATTGAAAAATTATTGTCACCAAGCAAGAAAATAGAAAATATGTAGATTTTTAAGCTACACCTTAAACAGCACATCCAAAGGATAATTTTGCAAAACACTAGTGTCACAAATTACGATCGGGGGAAGGGGACACAACCATCAAATGAACAGAGATATGTCGCCAAAAGTTTGACTAGATACACTACTCGACATACTCCACTTTCGAGAAAATGTCGCTAGTTTAGAATTAATCAAATCTCCAAAACACTCTGGTCTGTTGTCCTTCCGGAATTTGACAGAAAATTCCTTTCAAAAACATTTGCATAAATTTTGGGATTTGCATAAAAATGTTTAAAGAAATTTTGACCTATGTTTAAAGAAACTTCAGCCAGCAAATCCAACATCATGAGCGGCAGATGACCGCCCCAGAATATTAAAATGGGATATCGGATCAAAAATAAGAGAAATTTCCAACATTTGGGTGCCACCTATTTGGTTTCGCTCATCGTGAGTTGCTTAACTGCGACGCCGAAAAATAAAAAAACATTCTTTAAGGTGATACATCGCATTGCATTTTCTTCACCAGATCAACATTGGTGAATTTTGTAAAACAAAAGGTGGCGGTTTCAAATATTACAGTACAATTTGCAATTTAAAAGAATAAATTTGACACCTTATGGTGTCGTATATCATAGTTTGCTTGGCTGCGTTGAAGGTGTGAAATCTATTCTTTAGAGCAGGGGCTACGCCAAGGGGGTTAACTGGGGTGAACATGTCCGCCTCACTTTTCTCACATCATATTATTCTTAACCAAAAACGATGTTTAAAAGGTTAGGTATGCCTTCTGGCAACTAATTTTATCCTCAGTCCATCACAATTTTTCAGGGATGACGCCGTCCCTGCTGTACAGGGACAAATTGCATTATTGTAACATTCAGAACTGAACCTTGTATTTTACAGAATTTACTCTTGTTATTCAGACCAACCGGGGTTAAAATTTGTGAAACAAAAGATTGCGGTTTCAAACATGATAACGCAATTTGTTAATTGTGAAGAATAGATTTCTCACCATCGACGCAGCCAAGCAAATCACAACAAGCAAAATCATAAGTTCCGCTGTCTTTGTTTATTTTGATTTGATTGCATGCACTAAAGCGTGAAATCTATTCTTTCAAACCGCAAATCGCATTGTCATGTTTGCAACGGCGATATTTCTTTTTACGAAATTCCCCTGTTGCGTTGTCCAGACCTAGATTTCTGTCTTGCAAAAAACTAAATTCTTCCTTGCTAAAACAGTAGAAAAAATCGAATTATCTATTACCTCAGAGCTTGAATATCTTCCATCAATTCTTTTTTATTTCCGCGGAAATAGCCAATTCTTGCTCCCGCATACATCAAGGCATACTGCAGCATATTTAAAAACCAATCAGTGTGCATAATAGAAACATTAAAAAAATCATTTCTAAATTTCGAAAAAGGCACGTAAGATCAATTTGATGCTCGTAACAGGGGAGGGAGGGGGTTGTGGTTTCAAACATGATGATTTGAAATTTGAAAGAGTATATTTTACATCCTGAGTGCATTCAATGAAATAAAAATAAACTAAGACTGTAGAATTTATGATTTCATTCATTTTAATTTGCTTGGTTGTGCTGGAAGTGTTGAAATCCATTTTTTACGGTGAAAAATCGCATTGTCATGTTTTGTCAATCTTTTTTTTACAAAATTCTTCCCTGTTATATGTTCTTATGTACGTGAGATCAAGTTTATTTGAAAGTTCAATATAACTTTATCAGGTATCTAATGGAAAACTTCAGGAGAAAAGTAAAAATAAAAAGATCATTTAATTGACTAGAAAGCTGCTGTAAGAATAATCTCAAAAATAGAAAAATTAGAAGCAATTTAATGCGCTGGACATTTCAAATAATAGCTGAAAATAACAGCTACAAAAGTGTGAATGTGTGAATGTATTTTGGATCATGCAGTAGAAAATCCAAAATTTCATCAGATACCCTAGAAACATGAAGTTTTAAGTTGCTTTTCAACGAACTACGGGCGAGTTTATAAAAGCCAGTTTCATTATCGGCAGCCTCCTATTTATTTGAAATTCTTGTTCTTTAAAATATCAATCTTCTGAAAACAGTAGGTTTCGAAGCTCTCCAAAACTAGCTGCTCCTGAAGAATCAGAGAATTTAAAGTTGCCAGAAAACTTGACATTATCACTAAGAGACACGCCGAATTTTGGGGCCTGAGGACGATAGCTTCAAAATAAATAGAAGTCTTGTTCTTTTAAACTTTTGAATTCAGTTTCTCAGAAACCTACCTTTTCCAGGGTTTATAAGGTTTTGAAGATCTAAAAGAAAACGCCCTATGTGACCATACAAGGGATGAGAAGATCAAATCACGATGATTGTGTTACCTGTGCTGTTCTCTCAAACATGTGACTAAGTGGCAAATAACTAAAGTGTACATCCGCCGAAGATACAAAATCCTGAAATACAAAAGAATATCTTATAGTGTAACAGAGTTTCAAAATTATTAATAACCATTTTCAAGAACAAAGCCAGAAAATATCAGCGCAAAAATAAGATTAAATAACTTTTAACCAATTAAATATACCCAATTTTCAACAAATTAATCATGGGTGTTACGCTGAGCTTGAGTAAGGACTATCTTATCACGATGAGCTTGAGTCAGGAATATCTTATCAAGACGTGCTTGAGTAAGGACTATCTTATCACGATGAGCTTGAGTAAGGCCTATCTTATCACGATGAGCTTGAGTAAGGACTATCTTATCACGATGAGCTTGAGTAAGGACTATCTTATCGCGATGAGACTGAGTAAGGCCTATATTATCATCCTTTGAATCACTTGCATAAGAACAGCGTTGCTTCTTTGACGCAAACAAGAGAGGAACGTACCGAGTAATAATGCACCATCAGTACTCACGTGACATTTCAACATTTTTAACCAACCAAAATACATGGCAAGCAACAAAAACAATAACGCCCTATCATTCGCTTCATTTGAACATTTCAAACCAATCCAATCGCATAATATGCATATGGCTTACGTTAAAAATTACACAAAAATTATATGCTTAAAATGCCTTCTGAAATTAAAAAATTTTTAATTCAAAATTTTAAAGCCAACCAACTAAATTTGTTCCACAAAACAGCGAGCGGCAAGTATTAAAACTAAATTTAAAAAAATTACGATTAAAAATTGATGCAGAGTTTATTGTCCCGGTATAAAATTTGCCTACCTCCTCCACGGAAAGTAGAGAAGCAATGGTCACAACGATGTTCTTATGAGTGAGCATCACACCTTTTGGGTTACCTATAAAAATAAATCGGTCAAAAATATTATCATAAATTAAACTTTGGTATTTTCTTTCAGTGCTGCCTCTGATGCAGGGGCGTCCCCATAGGGGGGTACAGGGGGCGTTGTACCCCCCAATACTTTATCTGTCGGCAAAAATGAAATATTTGTCGGCAAATTAAGATATATCCCAAACAAAGAAGGAAACTTTCTGTCGGAAATTATTTGTATAAATTTCGTCATTGGACCACTGATTTTTCAAACATATTAGCAAAAAATCCATAATTGTTTTCTGGAAAAGATCATGACTTGCAATTTGCCGACAAGCATTCTTGTTAGAAAATATGACTTGACAGCCCATATAGCATTCTACATTTCAAATTTTTTTCCAGGGAAATCCCTGTTTTTGTTATTTCCATCCTGTGTTAGAAATAGCTACGCCAGCCTTAGCAAAATTTCGCAAAACAACTCCCCGTCAATAGTTTATTAATGTAATGTAGAAGCCAAACAGTCAATCTAGTTGTCGAAAATTATAATTTTGCTAAAAAATTCAACCTTTTTCATCATAAGAATCTAAAAACAGGCTCGATAACCATTCCAGTAATCTTAAATTTAAAATTTTGCTAAACCTTTATGTCAGATGTTTGACCTACCTTGAATGAAGGTCAATCATCGATATGAAACGATATATTGGAGTCGTTCTAAGATAATCTGAAGGGCGTGGTCACGAAAAATTTCCCGGGGAGTACCACGGGCCCCCAAACATATGTGACAAGCTGCAAAACTATTACATTTTCGACTGCCATTGTGTTGGGGCAGGTTGAAGACTTGGTCACTTTGAAGTGCGATTTGTTTTAAGCCACCACGCCCTTTTTGTCGGCAAATTTCGAAGTTGCACCCCCCCCTCCCAAAAATATTTTTTAGTTTCGCCCCTGCCCTTTACCGCCCCTGGTTCTTTAATCTTCATCCACCCGCTCCCTTTCTGGAACGTTCGCTGTGTTAAACAATTGTCTCCATATGAACATGACAACCTAATGGGCCTTACTTTTTGTCTAGAGTAAGGATAGCAAAGCAAAGGCTATAACCTTATCCAATGTGTTTGATATAGCATCAAAGGATAATTGTATTGCTACAAATATAAACTACGGAATTGGGGACAACAAATGATAACTTTAATGTCATCATACTAGAAATTCTAAATGAAAAAAAGGCAAGAAGTTGAGAACCATGACAAATAAGTCAAATTATTTTTTCTCTGTTTTTGATTGTTAAGGGAAACTATTACCATGATATTGACGGGGGTTTAGGACGCAGCCCCTGAATTAGATATTACTACCTTAGTTCAGTTCATTGTCGCAAACTTTAATTTTTGGGCCCCCTAATTTTTGGATATCCCAAGAAATTCCATATTTTGCGCAGCCACGAACTTGCATATTTCGTGCACCCTCTAACTCTTGCGTAACATCAAAGATATTTCTAGACATTTTGGTCAGGCCTCATACGTAGATCCGATAACATTGGCTTATTTATTTCTTTTTACTGACCACTTTCGATAACATTAAAATTTTCACATGTTCACAAGGACTTCACAGGAACATTTATAGTTGTTCAAGCGTAAAGGAGAGGTGTAGACATTTTCTTCTAACAATTTTATAAGAACACCAAAGCTAAAATTTGCGTCTTTTGGTTGAATTGTGTACTTGATATGCCAGCAGTGGCGAAGCTGGGCCAGTGGAGCTGGTCTTGCCCTTTGCCGAAGGCGAAATTTTTTTGGGACCACGCCCCTTTTTTGGCGGAAACGCCTCTTTGTGAAAAATTTTGTTGGACAT
>JAYJMH010072598.1:0-10976 GCA_036873815.1 Phacellophora camtschatica | reverse complement strand
TGCAGAGTTAATCCAAAAATTGCTCCAAACTGAACAAGAATGAGAGAGATCAATTTACGAAGTTTTGGTGTTCGTTTAGGGACCATGTTCAAACTGACATGAATAAAAGGCAGTGCGTTTTCCCGCCCGATTAAGCCTCAATTGATCACGTGACCATTTTCGCGTCAATTTGCCCGGGCTGGAAAGTCCCTCCCCGGGCCAACTCTGCTCACATAAAGCCGGGCTGAAAATTAGTAAAAATATAAACAGGCCCTTAGACACAGTTTGATCTTATTGTTATTTCCTTTGTGTTTAAACGAATAAAATTAATTCTTCTAAAATATATAATTAAATTGATGCAAACTTGTTTGCACAAAGTTTTTCATCTTCTTTATTAAGGCTTTGTTCAAAGTTGTTTTTGTACCTTTTAGTAAAACCAATCACTTTAGTGTTTGTCGGATCTTGCGTTGAAACTAATTTTTTAAGAATTTATTTCTTCAACATTTAGTTGCTTTTATCTTATTTGCTAAATACTTCTGAATTGATTTCATTTTCTTTCTCTTTTTTTGAAACTTTTAGTTTATACATTCGTTTATTAATTAATTACATGCAAGATGTAGAAAACCATGATTTGCCCCCATATATCACTGGATCACCAACTTTTGATTGTTCATCTGATCTCACTGGTCTGCCTTATTTAAAAGATTATGACATCGAAGAGCAATTGCCTCAAACCATTCACTCGAGATTTTTTACGGTCTCTGAGCTATCTATTCTCACGAACTATCTATGCTCTATACGAATATAAGAAGTCTTTCTCTTCATTGTGATGAACTTGTTTCTCTCTGTACTCAGACCAAACTTTTAGTTGATATAATTGGAGTATCTGAGATGTGGAACTCCATACAAAATGAAATATTAACTAATGTGGACATAGATAGCTATGCATTTTATGATACTTAATCATTAAGTAAAAATGGCGGTGTAGGACTTTATGTTAAAAATTCTTCAACTTCATTCTGAGTTTGGTCTGATTTTTGTCTGAGCAGCAAGCATGGCCTAGTGGTTAAGCCGCCGGGCTCGTGATCGCAAGGTCGTGGGTTCGAATCCCACCAAGGGCATACTTGCAGCGAAAGTGTGCGGAATGCTGCTAACTCTCTGTAATTCCAGGCAAAGGCAAAAGGAATCACGAGGTGTGGTCACATCGAGAGCAAGGACCGGGGTCGCCCTGGTGGGCCCCCTGCGCCAAGTGCAGAAATCCATACCTTGCGAGAATAGCAAGTGTATGTGCCTAAAAACTGAAAGGTTATGTATAACCAGTGTCCCCTGCTGGAAACAAGTCATCTGGAGACTTTCGCGGGCTAGGCACGTTAAATACGATAACTCAACTCACGTCTGGGGCTACAACAAAATTGCAAAATCGTACAGAAGATAAATATTTGCAAGAGCCAAACAATAAATAAACGAACATAAGGCTTTCAAAAGTTTCTTTCATTTCAACACAAATCAAAAATATTGCAGGAGATATCATTTGCAAGAAGGAAATCAACGAGAACCAAACTAAACCGTGGAAGGCGGCAACAACAAACATGCTAATTGCCACCAAATTTTGCAAGAGAGAAAGAAATGAATAAACTATAAATAAATAAAACAGATATTGTGTGGTTTTGTATTACATATTCCCTTCTTATTTCAACCAAATTTCACAATCATTTTCACTACATTATACACACACGAAATTTCACAAGCATTTCCACTTGAATTATAATCACTTTTATTAGAACGAAAAATTAAACTAGGGCAGAGTAACTAAAAAACGAAAATATTCCTCTTTTTTTTCTTTTCTTTTCTTTTAAAAGCAAATCGCGTATAGAATGGTTGTCGGATAACGGGAAAACGCAAATACAATGACAAAAACCAAAACAAATATCCATTGAAGAAATTAAACAGAATTTATAAATTTAACACGAAATCAATCATTTTTGGAAGAACGAAAAAATCATTATTTGCAAGAGCAAATAATAAATAAAAGACAAACAAATGAAACAAATAAACAAGGCAAGGAATCGACAACAAAACACAGATATTTTCTGTTTCTTTTGTTGCCAACATCCAAAAGCATCTATAACATTTTACGGGATAATAGGAACACACAAATTTTCAGAAAAGAACTATTATTGCAAGAACGACAAAACAAATCAACTAGAAACAAATTAAACAATGATGGGGGGCGGGGTAAAAACAAAACGCAAATTGCCACAAAAAATAAATATTCCCAAGAACAAATAACAAATAAACGAGAAACAGAAGAAACAATGGTAGAGATTTGGGTCGGGGGATAAGAAGAACAACACAATTTGCCAATAAATATCAATATTTTGTCTATCCAGAAACTTTATAGAAAGAAATTTACAGAAAGCTGGAATGTGGACAATTGTTAGAAAGCCAATTACTTTTACTCTACGAGACTATGACATTTTTCCATGCAGGATAGGTGCATGGAAACAAGAATATTTAAAAAAAAAACGAAAAAAAAATAAACGAGAAACAAATGAAATAGATATATTTTTATTATCAAGAGTATGAAGGTTACTTAAAAGCCTATTCCGCCGAAAAAGCCAACATCCCATAATCCGGCCAAAATGCCAAAAAAATCCGAAATTACTTGTGTTATTTTATTACTTGCGGCAAGGTATCTTAGTCATGCTGTTTTTAGTTAAATTATGAAATGTACGTAGAAACCTCTTAGTGATAGCGAGGTTGCCGAAAAAACTGTTTTTTCGAGCTTATTGACGTAGTTTAAAAACATCCGCACATTGATATATTTTGGCTTATGATCTAATTGACGTCTGTTAACTTACGAAATCTTATTGGTTCATATTTTGAGAAGTTCCTTGTATTTTGCTATATAACACACACATGTATAAGTAAGATTATTAAGAAATTCAGATCGTAAAAACGTTGAGTTAGAGTTGAGATACGAAGAGCTATGAATCAATGATGTAAAAATTTACAATGGATCTTTTCTTTGGAGTTTTACTTAGTTACATATAATAATCTGTAGAATCAGTGCAAAATTAAGACAGAAGTCTTAACAGAAGACATCAGTGATAAAAGTGAAGAAAATGAAAATATTGTTGAAGGAAACACGAAATCTTCGAGGTAGCAGCTCCCCAAACAGAAAACAAAGAGGCGACAACACATATTGAAAAAAAAGAAGAGGCTATTGATAACAACTGGCTTGTCTGGGAAAATTCAAACATATCATCGAAAATATCAGCAAATCAGGCAATGATACTTTAGCATCTATAACAGAACAATATGTGCCAAATATTGAACAGTTTCTTGTCTCTATTAAAGAAATTACAGGTAATGCGGCAGTAGAGTTACAGGAAATTGGCACTCAGTGCCTTCACGATATAAGGAAACAAAAGGAACAGTTACGGATAACGTTGCTGATTCAATGCCGGAACATGATCCTGGAACAAGAGAAACAATGCTGACTGACAAACAGAAAATGTATCTAGCAAACATCGGGCCATATCAGCCAAAACCTGTTGCCTTTCCATCAAACACAGAAATTAAAATGGGAAAACAGAAAACAAATTTTCCCGTTTATGGTATAAAGAATATCCCTATTTAGAGTATAGTGTGCATAAAGATGCGTCTTTTGGCTTTGTTTGCTGCCTTTTTCCAAAGGAAGTCGGACGATTATCTGCTGATGATGCGTGGACTGGTATGGCGTAAAATGAAAAGTTCTGGAACGAAAGAAAAAGGAAAACTGCAGCAACATTTTTCAAGTCATAATCACAATGAGGCACTCAAAGATTTTGCCCGTTTTATGACTCCTACTCAGCAGGTGGGTACTTGGCTGGACAAGTCACACCAAAAAGAGATTCTGTGGGATGATTATTTCCCCTTCTTTGTTTCGTCCCAGAGACGTGTTAATCTCAAACTAATTTTTATTTTCTTTGAGATTTCAAGCGCTAGCGAGTTTCAAATGTATGATATGTTTGTTTTGGAATTTTCCGTATGAACATGAAATTGTCTTATTTGAACAGGTTTGTTGATTTGTAAACTAGTAATAAATTAAGATGTACTTAGCGAGCGACACCTCATTTAATTAATTTTATTGTAGGTTAGAGTGCCGACCATGGGAAAACAGAAATGAAAATAGGTGACTTCTGCATTCTGCATTAAGTCATTGTCAATCATCGTCATTTCCAACTGCTGTGTAATCGAGATCATTGGCATTTTCACTTTGGCTATTTCGTATAATTTCAGTTATTTTCAAAGCAGAGCTACACAAATTGAAGAATTTTTCTTCGCAACTTTACCGCTTTCAAAATGAATAACACAGAAGTTCTTTGTCGTAGTATTTGCCCTACTATTAGTGGCCTTTCAAAACCACACATACTTGCAATGATTATTTGTGGCGGTGCGTTAATGCCTGTGACAATTGCTACAAACAGCGTCGTACCTTTTGGCCTAATCAAAACGAAATCGGCGGGATCCAGACTGTTTGCTATTTCTCTTTGTATCAACGACTTGCTCATCGGCGTTTTGTATCAACCAGTCTTGCTTCTGTATGTTACGCTTCCATCCATTCGAGAAAAATGCGAGTTAAAATACACCATACAGTTTCTGGGATACTCTCAAGTCACGTTCGATATTTTCATTATTGCAACAATGGGCGTCGAACGGCTAATTGTTCTTAAATATCCAATGCAGGATTTATTTTTTCGCTGGCAAGCAATTCGTCGATACGTTTTAGCGGCAAGTATCGTCTCGCCAATTGGGCTTGCCATAATTTCCATCGTGGTCGCCCAATACAGCAAGAACTTCTATATTTTCAGCTTCAGTGTTTTGGTACTTGGAGCCGCGTTTGCTTTGTTGATATTATGCTCTTATGTCATAGCCGCGCGGCATGTTCGTAAAAGTGTATCAACGTTGTACGATCGCCAAGATAGCCGCATTCATGTTACGGGTAACAAAATGCGCCATGACATTGCTATGTTACGGTCAGTAACAGCTATGCTTCTTATACAATTTCTGTTGTATGCTCCGTACTTTGTAACTGCGATAATATGGACTTTATCGATGATTCAATCAAGCTCAACGCGCGGTGACACGACGGTGATTAACGCTGCGATATCTTGGACTTTCTTTCCTTTGTTTGTAAATTCTAGCGTAAACGTGTTTGTGTATTCATACTACAATCGTCCATTGCGAAAATGTCTTGCAAGCACCTTCCCAAGAATAACGAGATTGTTTTTTGATAAAAGCAAGTCTGGATCAAACCAAATGCAGCAGTTCGATAAATCGGTTTCACCAGATACCTTACAGACACCTGTATATAAAAGAAAATTGGCAAATGTTGCGGTTTGAGAGTTTTCTTGATTTTAGAAATTTTAAATTACTCAATACTTTTAGAGTGGAACATTCAATAACATATGGCACAATGATCTGGTGACACAGCTGATTGGAACAAGTTTGGGCCGTCATCAAACTTTCCAAAAAGGGACAATTTTAAATTCAGTTAATATGTTTTCAGCAAACAGGCTGACAAACTGTTATTTTTAAAGATCTAAATTCAAAGATAAAACACCGATGCCTTACACTCTTGTGGAAGATGTTTTTCTGACCCTGGCTCCTTGACATTCTTGGTTAGCATGCTTCAAGACGTGATGAATTAATTTTTAATTAATTAATGTTTTCATTTATTTTAGGCTCTTGCATCCAAAGTATCTGAAACTATACATATGAAATATACAAAGATAACTTGTAAAGAATGATAATTGGTATCCATAAATCTGGAAAATCAAAAATTGATACCCCTAAGTCCGGGAAATCTAAACTTGGCACCCATAAGTCTAGAAAATCAAAAATTGGTACCCATGAGTTGGGAAAGTTCAAAATTGGTACTCATCAATCCTAAAAGCTTGAAAAAGTATCCCATTAATCCGGTAAAATTAAAAAAGGATACCGGCAAGTTTAAAAGTATACTCATAAATCATGAATGTTCAATAAAAAATACTCATATATCCGCAGAGCTCTTTAAAATATACCCGGAAGGTTTTGGAAAAGTACCAGTGTCCCAAAACTATGGTAACATATTTAATTAAGACCAGTGCTGAGAATATTGCTCAAATCCGTCAAAAACAACTTTTAAGTAATCCTCTATAATTAACTTAAAAAGGATCTGGTTTGTCGATATTTATCGTTTGAGAATTGAGATAGTAACATTTAAAGTTCAAACTTGCTCTCCACCCAAAACCAGTTTCAGGAATCTTGAAATTGTCTTGAATTTAGTCAGTTTTCAATGACTAAATTTTTTGAAAACTAAAATTGCTGTTTCATTCTGGTAGATTTTTGGTAAAAATGCTGAGAAAAGAGAAAGTAGCTACTTCACCGTGGCTTCATCCACAAATAAGCGTTTAATTTAAAAATTTTGGATTTCTTTCCGAGTGTGTTTCCATTAAATTCATTTAGTGAAACGCTATTATTTAGGAGATCCAAAGACGCAGTTTGGACCAAAATCTAGACCTCAGGTTTGGGGTTGAAAGCAAATTTGGGGTTGACTCTCGATGTACAAATATTAACAAACTATTAATTTTTAATTTGACTAGCAAGAAATATTTTAAAATTTTTTTTGAATAAATTTGAGTGAAACTCGCATCGCTAGCCTTGATCAAAGCTGTTACCTTTTTTTGGAAAACCGGCATTCCCATGATTCCGGAACCTCTCATGAAGGCATATCCCCGTACCCCCGTACGTGCTCTAAAAAAGGCATGAGGGTACTGAAGTTACCGTCCCTGGGGTGCGTAAACTTACATCTTGTCAAATTAAATTACGTCATATTTACGCAACGTTGAACTTGTGTAACGCTATATTTATGTAAATCAAAATAACGTAAAGTTAAACTTACACATACGCGCTACGCTATGCTTGCAGTTGCAGTATCGAGTACGTTAAATATGACGTTCAACGAATGGTACTGTGATCTAGACTCACTACACAGTCAGCGGTAATTTGGCTAATGATATATCGATGATCGCGAACTACGACTTGCTCTTGTACTATTTCAAAACTGGGCTACTTCTAGCCTCGCTATAAATCTTTCTTTTCCGTAGAATATACCAGCTGAACTAATAATGAGTCTTCGAGGATCTACTCCAAAATACATGGTATATGAGGAAATGGGACGGTTACCTATCTCAATCACAACTTATTTAAGAATGATTGGGTATTAAGGAAAATTGTTAACTGGGAAAGAAGAAGAAATATCGTGCATTTTGTATGTTAGTCAGTAAATGGCAAAATATAAAATGGATTTCTAAAATTAAGAATATTCTTGATAACTCAGGGCTTTCTTTCATATGGGACATATGCAATATGTAAATAAAAGAAAACAATTGATTGAAGTAGTTAAATGTAATTTAAAAGATCAGTTTCTTCAACAGTGGAATAGCGAAATGCAGGCATAAAATAAAGGTAAAATGTATTCACGTATTAAAAAAGGTTTTGAAATGGAAACATATTTCTTTAAATTGCCATCAAACCTCACGCAGTTCCTTTGCCGGTTTAAAACAGCAAATTATAAACTACCAGTCGAAATAGGAAGATGGTAAAATGTTGATTATCGTTTACTTAAAATGTGATATGTGCACTACCAATGAAGTTGGAGAATATTTTTCAGAATATCCCTCTGAATTCAAATTTTACTTGCAAGAAAAATAATCAAATATAGAGAAAGGATTTTTACGTCTCCAGTAAAATTAAGCTAAATTCCATTGTTGGGCTTCTGTTTTGCTTGCTGTTGCTTATTAACTTTCTTAGTTATTAATATTCTGTAATCTGTAATTCTCGTATGGTATGTCGCTATAAGAGCATGTCGTAATTTCTGATTTTTTTATGACGATGATAATGATGATGTGTTATACAGTTACTACCTTTGTTAATTGTGGTGTGTAGATATTTGGAGAATATTGAAAGAAACTGTTCATCTTCGTTTGTCATTAAAAATATTAATTTTTGATTGTCGCATTTGATTGTTACCATTTTACGCTGTTTTACTGCGTGCGTGGTGGAAATTAAGGCTAATCGTTATAAAAGCTAGAAACTCATAGATTCTGTAGCTTAAACAAGTCTGTTTACTGTGCAAAGCGTTTATATTCAATAACAAGGATGTTTTACGCTGTTTTACTGCGTGCGCGGTGGTAATTAAGGATAATCGTTACAAAATCTAGAAACTCATAGATTATGTAGTTTAAACAGGTGTATTTACTGTGCAAAGTGTTTATATTCAATATCAACAATGTTTTACATTTTTTTTAACCATTTTAAACAAGCACTGGTATTTGTCCGAATTTGATTATGTAAATCTTGTATGTCTTTAGCAACAACAGATACTGTGTTGTCATCTGCAAAATTGCAGAGTGTTCCGTCTTTTATTACATAAAACGAGTCATTTAGGAAAATGTTAAACAAGATTGGACCAAGTATAGATCCTTTGTTAACAATTTCCAAGAGAGCCACATTTGTTAACAATTTCCATGAGCTGTAATAGCCATCTATTTTTACACTTTGTTGTCTATTAGATAAATAATCTTGTATCAGTGTCAGAGCATTTGTTGTTAAACCATAAGCATGCAGTTTTGCAAGAAGGAGAGTTTTTAGGAAGCGTATCAAAAGCCTTAGAAAGGTCCATGAGGACTGCTCCTACATTTTGTGAGTTGTCCATAGCTTCCTTCTAATCCTCTATTAGTTTAACTAATGCATGTTGTGATGAGAATCGTTTACTGTATGCACACAGGTAGATGGAGAATTTTTTCCTATGAATGGTGCAATCTGAATTTGAATTATTTTTTTGAATATTTTTGAGAATGTTGTTAAAAGACTTATGGGTCTATAATTTTGTTTCTCATAAGAATCGTTCTTTTTGTAAATAGGACTTACGATTGCTGTTTTTAAAGAAAATGGAAAAATTCCTTGACTTATGCATTCGTTTATAATTTTTGTTAAAGGTTTGCTAATTATCTATGAGCTTAGTTTTAAGTATTTAGCATTTATGAAATCATGACCAAAAGCCTTTTTCATATTAAGGTTTCTTATCAAAGGTGAAGTCATAAGGTAGTGACAAATTAAAATCAAATTTTTCTGCTACATTACAATTTCTTTTTATTGCTTTTATGCTTTTGTGTGTTTTGAATGAATTTATGATATCTGAGAGTGACGTTGTTGATTGATGTTCAGAGTCAGTAGTACTTTTTCCAATGCTAAATAAAAAATTGTTTAAAATTTCATATGTAACTTTCGGATCATTGTGTATATTACCATTTTCAATTAATGTGATACTGTTGTCATTGTAATTTGATTTTCCAAAGAAAAATGGTTTAACCTTTTTCCAGAAAGTATTAGTATCCATGGTTCCGTTTTTCGTGATATTACCAAAGTATTCTCGTTTAAACTTTTTCTCGAGTGAAACACAATGATTTCTCTGTTTTTTGTATATGAACCAATCTTCTTTATCTTTACATTTGTTGTATTTGTTTTTTTAATTTTGATCTTAACATTATTTCAATTTTGAACTTAACATTCTACCCAGCTAAATCATAAATTATCCCTATACGTAACAAAATTTCAGTTTTAACTGCTGCACTTCGCTGTTTTGTCACTTGTTCGACAAGAAACCATTATGTCATTCGTCTCCGAACCGATTACACAATGCAAAGTGCTGAAAAAATGTATCCGAACATGACATAAATTCACGAAAAAGCACACGATCAGGTTTCGGAAATGGCGCTCAAAATTTGATGTAAAAATAAAAATGTTTCAAGAGACCATTTGACTGATTAATCGTGGGGTTTTATTGGGGGTGATAAACATTTTAACAATTTACAAACATAAATAGTGTATTTCTGATTTGGTTTGAATTAGACCCCATGGAATCAAGAACTGTTTAAAAATTGTATTTTGGCCTAAAGCAAAAACAAGGCTCAATCAGTAAAATTACAAGTCAATTTACCATTTCTTACGAGACGATGATTATTCAAATAACACAAACGGCAAGAAAGGCGGCTATCTACGCATGCGCGATCTGGCTTCGTCTCTTATCTCAATCAAAACCACCGATCCCCGGCCACCAACCAACAAACCTCTGACCCCCTACCACTAATCACTGACCACCGGAAAGTTGCGCCTCAAAAACAGACAATACCTGCTCACAATGATGTAAATTTGAAGGATACCAGTAAGAAGACCCAAGCATTACCAATGTTTTTTATCCTTATGTGAAAAACTAGCAAGCCCTAATAAATCTTTCGATGAGCTGGGATAGCCAGACGTCGCTGACTGTGATTTGCAATGAGTAACTAGCAACTCTGTCTTGCTTTTTTTTAAGTTGCTATCTGTTACAAAATTATCACAGGTGAACTAGCCAGCTCAAATTGTATATTTTGGTAATTACCTTTCATTTCGCAAAACTTTAAAAGCTCATAGTATTAAATGGCAAAGAAATGAATATTGGTTCGACAGCTTTTGTTTCAATTTCCTTTCAAAGAGTATTTATATCATGAACAATTTAAATGTTACATACAATCCTTTTCTTTATATGCTGCACGGTCATCTCAAGCCACTAAGCGCATCAAATATACATAAAGAAATGAATATCAAATTAAGTATTTCTTAATGTCTCTTTGCATGGATCATAGAATAAAAATTCATAGAAGAAATAAATTAGCATTCAAAATTGATGAATTGCAATAAATTTTAAAAACAAGAATTCTGCACAGTTTAATTAACGCCTATTAATTGGAACTACAAATTCTTGAATTCCTCTAAACGTTATTCCATGCAAAAGCCGTTCGACACATTTTGCACCTTCACTAATTTTGTTATGCCTGTCAGTGTTCAAGTTTGAGGACATTGACTGTAATTACAATTCTTTTAAAAAGCATATGCCTTAAAATCAAGTCTTGAAAGGCATTATTTTATTA
>JAYJMH010072587.1:0-10977 GCA_036873815.1 Phacellophora camtschatica | reverse complement strand
TAGGAAGGAAGTCACAAAAATGCGTTATTTTCATTCAAAAAATACACACGAAAAATTTCGATGCATAAGCCCTTTAAGGACAAACATAAAAAGCTTTAAATTTTAGATTTTTCCATAAGTAATGAGAAATAACCAATGCTAAAACCCTAAAGATTTTCAAGAAAGAACTGTTTTGGGGACAAAGGTTACATAAATAATGAAAAAACAGTTCTCGAACAAAGAAATATCCACTGTCCCCATCACGGTTGCTATCATTGCAGTTTTTATCAGGTATTAAATGTATCAATGTCGTTAAATTTCTGGTATTGTGTATCAAAGCAAATATTCATAAAAGTTCCTTTTGGGTATCACGGTATTATTATGACTACAATTTTGGTACCTGGGTGTTATTCAACTCCTAATAATAATAATAATAATAATGATAATAATAATCATAATAGAACCCTTCTCTTTTTCAGAGCAGTTATAAACAATGAATAACACTTGTAGATTGTAATTACATTATTACATTTAGACTTTACTATTCAATGAAAGAGCAGTATTTGTTTTCTGTTTTCTGATTATAAATAAATTTTGTTTGCATTTGTTTGTCAAATTTGAAACAGGTTCGAAGGTGTTCAATTGTCTCTTCCTTTATTCCACATCTTCTACATTTAGTATTAGGATATTCTCCTTTATAGTTAGCTTTTAGGTCTGTCATATTGAGGTTTAAAGATAGAAGTTTGGAATAGTTGTCTATTAAATAGTTTTTTAACCCAAAGGATGATTGTTTTATAAAGCGCAAATTTGAACTTGAACGAATTTGAACTTTGAACTGACCATTTTTCATTTTCTGGTAAATTGATTCCTAATTCTGATAGCATATCACAGATTTCAAATTACCAACAGTTTTTAACTTTTCTGTTCATTGTAAACAGTTTTAACTAAACGTCTGTCATCAAGATTTAGCAGTTTATGCAAGTACCGAAGTTTCTTAATTTTCATTCTAATTCCATGGGAAGAATTCCACACTCAAATAGTACCCCAAAAGTTAATTGTGTACTTATAATTGAAAAAAGCTTTGTTAGCACGTCTTTTAGAATTTTTTTAAGTTTGTATAATAATTTATTTGACATTCCCCTCCATGTTTCACAGCCATATAAGAGTTTTGGTAGCACATTGATAACCTTCAAACCAACCTCTACTATATTTTATTTTAGTACTGGGCTTTTTTTATTAAACATGTTATTTCATTTGCAATTCTGTCATTTATTGTTTCTTATATATTCTCTTTAACATCTTTATATCACCTAGATATTTATATTTAGTTTTAGGAAGGTTTCTTTTGCTCTCTTTCTATCATATCTCATACACATTAATGGTGACTTTTCGTTATTAAATTTTAGTAAATTCCATTTCTGAAAGTCTTCTGTGATGTCTAGCATTTTTATTTCCTTATTACCTCATTAGCAGACATCGGCAGTATATCATCCTAAGATAGAAGGTGTGGCATCCATATTTTTCCAAAATTAATTCCAAATGTCGGATATTTGACCCATACTATTGTGCCATTGGTACCCTCAGATAATCTTTGCAAATCAGTCTGTCTATTGTGTGCTGTGTACCTCTTATCTGATTCACACGCTAGTAACAAAACAACAATTAACGCGGAAAGATATAAAAAATAAAGACAATTTTATATTCAGAAAAGACATTTATTTTCAAGTTCAATTTTAAAATTTCAAAATACGTCCTTCTTTATCCAAAGATTTTCGACCTGATAAACTTCAGGATCTTCTGGTAAAGTTCCTTCGCAGAGGAAATTCCATTAACAACCAAATCTTTAATTTTTTCTTGAACCTCTTTGATCTGGACTCCAACAGCTTTTGCCGTACTTCGGATAATGGAGCAACTCTGTAAAAATAAAAATGATTTAGTTAAATGTAACACAAAATACAGAAAATGAACGTTTTCCAAATATTTTTTCTTTGCAGCATTTCTGGAATCGTAAAAAGATTGTTTGTAAATGAAATAATAGCAAAATATTTGCTTTGCCACAATCATCTTTATATACATATCATTGCAAAACGGTCAATTGGTATTCAAGAAAGGAAATTTGATGAGAGGAAATATACTTAGTACAATTGTGGTAGCTATGCAAGGCTATACTATGCAGGAAGATTTTCGGATTTTCCACTTCGTAATCGTATAGTTCGAATTTCAAACAATGACAAATTTCTATAGACGTTGGCGAATTTCAAATTTAGTCGAAGCTTCTTCATTGCAAAACCATCCACCAAGCAATTTTCGAAACAAGAAATTCACCCTTACTATTCAATTGCTAAAATATGCAATAAATGCCTCTATCTAATAATTGCATTCCTCTAATGAACACAGTATCAGATCCTATAGAATACATATCATATCGCCAATTTAATTGTACATATTGTAAAAGAAAAATGTTTCGTTGCTCTGCCCTTCTTTTGAAATTATTTTGCAGTGCATCATTTAATCATTTCGGTCAGCCGTTTAACTTTGTTTAAAGAACGTAAACTCGATACACCGATTGACTTTTAATTTTTAGCACTTCGTCGTGTCTCTGGAGATTTTGTGTCTTTCAAACGTGAAATCCAGCTTTTGTTGACAGAAATTTCTATGAAGTTAACGAACGTATGCTTTAGTTAACTCTATATTACATCCCAAAACTAAGTTTTTTGATTAAGATAATTCAAACACCATTGTAGGCCACGCAACAACCAAGTCTCTTTTTGCAGACTTTCCTTCTGATTTTGGTTTTTGCGTGTAGAAGTACATTTCTTCTTCGTGTGATGATAGTCACAGGGTAAACATAATCACCGCCTCCCCATGGTATTGTCATTGTAGTGGTGTAAAGTAGTTTGTAGATAGCTTAACAAGTATTGAACATCGTTTGAGGCGTGCTTGTTTTAAAATGAATGCATAATAAACTTAATTGCGAGAAAAAATTTAACCCGCTGTAAGGACTGAAGTGAAACTCTCCATACACTGTAACCTTGCAATATATGTATGGAACAGAGGTGAATTTTGCATGAAATAGAGAAATTGAGACACTGGTTTCAAAACAATTCGGAAGAACAAAGCACAACTCTCTCAACTGGAAAATGAAAACAAACCATGTTGAGGAGGAGATGTTTTATTTTCCAGTTGAGAGGTTTTTGTTTTGTTCACGATGGATAATCGCTTTGAAACCAATGTGTCAATTTCCACAATGGCCACAAAATTCGCCTCTGCTAGCCTCTGCCAGTGTATAGACTTACGAAAGATGACAGATGGTCTTCACATTTAATGTTTTCCTTCAAGTATGCCTTGACGTCATCCAAAATGTCTTGCGCTCGGTTGAATCCCTTGATCAAAGCATTTTTAACTGCCTTGTCAACCAGCTCAGCCTTCACCTTCACCTTTTGTGCAAAAGCTTTCATTGCCGCGCAAGCCTGAAGGAAACAAACAAAACTAATGAATACAACAATTCCAACATATCATTGTAAATGGATATGGGTTTACATGTCTTCGTGTACGTGTGTCCTTTACATTATAAAATGTTTATTTTCTCTAATATGTTTTTCTAAAAATGTACACTTTTATCTTGTCAAGTAATAAATAGTCATTGAAAAGCTCTCTTCCTAAGTTCTTGAACTGAAATGAAAAACATATCTGACTCTCCTGTCACCTTTTATAAAATTGAATTGAACATATCATATTTCTCAATTAAAAACCAATTCCTTCAACCAATTGTTCAGGCATTCGTGTTTTCTTCCTCTGCGTTCTAGGATTCTTTTGAAGTGCAGTATATTTGGCAAAAAATAAACACATTGATTATCAGCCCGCTTAGTTTCGTTTAAAGCACGTAAACTAAATACATGAATTGGAATATTGCTTTTCAGGGAATGTTTAGGGAATTTAAATGTATACTCACTGCGTCAGGAAGAAAATCTTCGCATGTCTTAGCAAGAACCTCCTCTTCAAAATAGTCTTTGACAGTTTTGACAATTGCGGCTGTGGTCAAATACCCTTTCAAAATTGCCTCTCGCACAAACTTGTCTACTTTCTCGGCTTTGAGTTTCAGCTTGCTGGCAATGTCTTTCAGTTTGGTGCAAAGCTGTAGTTAAATTTTTACTTTTATTAGAAACTAGTTTGTGAGAAATTCATCTAAAATAATCAGTGACATTTGATGAGACATGAGCCGCAACACTTTTGCAAAATCTTCAGTTTGACAAGAGAGCAAAACAGATGCATGAGAGATTAAGAATTTGTAAAAAAAATTGTTCAAAGAAGAACTTCAGAATTTGCTAAGAATACTGTCCAAAAACGAATTTTATTATTTTTCAGGAATATTGTTCAAAGAAGAATTTTACTATTTGTCAATAATATTATTCAAAGAAGAATTTTAGTATTTGTCTCAAAAATATTATTCAAAGAAGAACTTCAGTATCTGTCTCGTGAATATTGTTCAAAGAAGATGTTCAAACAAATTTTGGCAAATCCATTATTTAAATCACAATAAAAGGTTTTGGGTTTACATATTTCTAGAATTTGTCGAAATACTTCGCAAGATCCCATTCTTTCCTGTGAGTCAAACAAAACACATGAAATAAATTGAACGTTTTGAAGTTGAAATAAATTGGATCTCGTTTTGAAAAATAACAATAATTAAGGTATGTAAGATTAAAACTGTAATGCCACATATCTTATCTTCGTTCGAAGAAGCAACAAATAAAATAGTATGTCCTACTTCAAATAACTCGTATGACATACTAATATAATGATATACGATTACTCACACCACCATTCAAAATATCTTCACAAGTAAGCGAGAGAACTTCATCTCTCAGAAATTCCACAACACTTTCGTAGATCTCGTCTTTGTTCTGATAACCAGCAATAACAGCATCAATAATCATCTCGTTAAGCTTGATTGCTTGGACTTTCAGTTTATCTGCAATTTGCTTCAGTTTGTCGCAAACCTAAGAGTTTTAAGGGAGAGCATTTTAAAGATTTTATTGCATGGGAAACTGCGCTGCTATTTTTATGTACTGTGCATCTCTCACTAGCGGAGAATTGAAAGCGAATTGACAACAGAAAAAAGTCACAAAATTAATGTCACTTCGTCATGCTTGAATCTAACTGCAAAGACTTTAATATTTATATATCCGTTTAGGTAAAAAGTACATTCGTAAAAGTTAAAGTTAAAGTAAAAGGTACAAAAATTCGGAACAAGAGCTTGTGTCAATATCATATAAAACCAAACACTAAAATAAACGAATTTGAGATCTAAAAGGCATCGAGTCTTACAATTTATACTTAAATGTATAACACATCAACAGGATAGAGTGCTAATAGAATACAAGAAAGTAAAGAACAAAGGATGGGAGCACTACTGTAACTTCATTCATAGTTAAATAATGTGAAACGTCATAATTTCAGGAGAGACATGAGGAAAGAACGTCATACTAATTTCCAGTATTTCAACGTAAGTTTATCTATTGAATTAAGTTGGTTTGTATGTGCTTCTCCCTGCATAACGAAGCTTAGATATGATTTAACAGGAAACGAATGCGGGTCAAAAGGGTTTAATATCAAAATATCTTCAAAGCCATTTCCAAAATTTACTTACTCTTGGTGCCAAAAAATCAACGCATGTTTTGCTCAAGACTTCTTTCTTCATGAATTCCACAACTTTTACGTAAATAGCAGTTCCTTGAGTCACCCCTTCAATGATAGCTTCCTTGACAAATTCCTCGACCTTCTCTGCCTTGATTTTCAATGCCGCTGCGATCTTACGAAGTTTCACGCACACCTGACGAGACAAAATTCAGCATAAAACGCACATTTACTCGTTTAACGAAAGCAATTTTATCATTGCAACAAAATGGTTCATGCGATGAGTATATTGATATACAATACATATGCAATGTGCAATGTGCAATCATAGGGTATCGGTGGGGTTTAACAGGCAGCGGGATATCTCAGGCGCTTGATGTTTTGAACAACAAAAACACTTTAAAATCAGAACTTACTCTTTGTGAACCATTTTATCGATCATTCCCTTTTTATTTTGAACGGTCATTAGTGTTTTTGTGCTGCTTTTGGTTTTAAAAATTGCCAGCGCCTCATATACCTCGCTGCCTGGTCAATGTTAAAACTCTACAAGGAAAATTAGGAGCCCCAGAGAGGAATATTAGGAAAGAGAAGTGTACAGCAAACATCCTAAATATGAAAAGGTTTAATCACCAGGTCTAACATTCCTAAAGAAAGCTGGCGTAGGAATTAAAGTTAACTTTCTTCTTTCCAAAATTAAAATTACAAAAAGCTAACAAAAAACAGAGCTAGCTGCCTTCTTCCTTTAAGCGTTTTGAAATAAAAATTACGTAGAGATGACGTAATATATTGAGTTAGCTGCTTGTCTTCCTTTAAAATTTAAAATTTTGAAGTTTAAAATTACATACAGGTGGTGAGAGAAAATCTTCGCATGATCTGTTGATGACTTCTTTCTTCAGGAACTCTTTTGCAGCTCTGTAGACAGCAGGAGCATTGATCAATCCCTTGATAGCAGCATCAACAATAGCATCATCAACTTTTGAAACTTGGAGCTTTAGAGCTTGAGCAATTTCTCTCAAATTGGTGCAGAGCTGGAATGAACATTTTCAATTTCAATTTAGTGTAACAGATCAAGCAAAGTCTACTGCACAAGTTTTATTATAAAAGCCACTACAAACATATGGATTCGTTTGTTTTAGTACATAATTACAGTTGACCTATACACACATTTTCAATGAAACATTAAGTCCTCTTCGCACCCCCCTTATTCACATCCCTCGATACGATTTCGTTTACCACCATAATGCCGTAGACCTTGTCGTGAAGCAGCATTGTTTTGGAGAAGGATGCAGGATATCTCAGTACGAGCAACAAAGCATATTTCGTAGCAATAGTGAAATTGACAGGCCAATTTCAAAGCCATTAGCCATCGAAGACAAAGCAAATTCTCTCAGGCAGAAGATCAAAACAAACAAAGCCATATTTTTATTTTCTGTTGGAGAGAATTTGCTTTGTATACACCATTACGAAAGTTTGCCAATTGAGTAATTTTTGATTCGAGGTTTGGATTGGAAAAGAAATATTTGGTCAATCTATGAATTTTCATTATTTTTTCCTTACTACAAATACTTTTATCAGCACTTAAACTTTGAAAGATTATGTGGGAATTGACCGTAAATTTGTTTCGAGGTGAAACATTTGTGTTTTTTCACGGTCAAATGCCTTATAAATTCTCAAACTTTAAATTCTTGTAAATATTCAGCAACTAATGATGGGCATTTAAAAATTCCCACATTGAATAAGTTTTGTACGAGGAATTTTAAATTGAAGTTAAAAATTCCATTGAGTAAAATTTTGAATAAATCCATAATGGCGTGTCGACTTTTTTTACAAAACCTGCCCTTGTTAGTACGAGTAAGAAAATATTAGTGTTCCAAGAAGATAACATCAAAGTTATTAATTATACAGCTTTCAAACTATTTTAACCAACCAAAAACAATAACTTTTTTGTTTTTACCTTGAACAGCCCTTAACTCAATTTAACTAAAATTAACTCAATATTAAGATTTCAAATGACAAGAAGTGAAATAAAATGGATAAATAATGACAGTTGTGTATTAAGAAAATTAAAATCACACCTGCCAATTAACTTGAGCAATTCTATACTACCATAATAATCCAAGTAAGGCCCGAGGGGGCTTATTTAAAAATCGACCTTTGATAGGGGGGGGCTTATTCGAGAGGGGGGATTATTCGAGAGGAGGAGGCTAAATTGAATTATTACGGTATCTAAGAACACAACTAGAACAGTTTCTTATCAGCAGATTAATTTTTTAAAAATTCATGTATTTAAAGATTTTTTATGTTTATTTATTTAATATTTGCAATTAAAATTGTCCAATCTGTTCCTGCATGTTACAAAGGGTGACCCAAAAAAGACTATCCCCGTTTACAGAGCAGTAGCAGTAAAGTAAAGTCTAGCAAATTTAAATGGTACTCAAATTGATGCCAGAAGGGAAACTTAGAGATTGGGATGTCATCCAGTCACCCGAAAGCACGTTTGCAAGTTCAAAGCTGGTCAAGTCAAAAGTCAAAATACCTCTCATCCATGAGCTTTCATGTTAATTTAGATGAACGTCTTGCATATTTCCAGTCGACATTGTGACATCAAAACAACCTGCTTGCTTCTATATCAACTTGGAGAGTTTGACAAATGAATATTTTCAAATTCTTAGTCAAAAAGCACTATTAAAAGCAAACAAATTTTTTTAATGTGGGCTGGAAATGAATGGGGTTCCTTTAAACTAACACGAAAGCCTACGAATGAGGGGTATTCTTCTCTTTTTTTTGAACATGTAAACGTGTTTTCAGGTGTCTGGATGATTCCCCAAACTCTGAGTTTGCCATTAAGACATCAGTAGACTTCGAGCTACAGCCCTGCAAACGGGGAAAGTTTTATAGGGTCATACGGAAGTATAGATATTATACTTACATCAGTAGCCAAGACATCTTCGCATTTCTTTGGAAGGTCTCTTCTGACCAGCCTCAGTTCTTCTGCACTTGAGTACAAGACAAACGATAAAAGAAGAATGCTCAAAACGATCTTCATCTTTGCACTGGTTTACTGTGAAAGAAATTAAATTATAAGTTGTCAAAAATACAAACATTTAATGGTCTATAAACGATTTATTTTATGAAGACGTCGACCCGAAAGATAGAAAATTAAAACTGCAATTTCCAACACGTTTTCTATGATGAAATTTTGTTAGAAAATCGAAGCCGAGGATGGCTAAAAAATTGAGAATTTTCCAGGAGCTCCTCAAGCCCCATAAATCAGAAACTTGAACCAAGAAACGCAAGTTTGTAATCTATATATATATATAGCGAAAACCATTTGTCAAAAATATAGAGAGAATGCAAGAGACCTTCATAAGAAACGTTGTAGAAATGTTATGTTCCTCTTATAAAATTATACTGTAATGAAACCTGCTAATACAACAATACAAATAGGTTAAAAACTCTTTCTTTATGAAAAAACTTCGCTCCGACTTTTAGCAATATCAAGAGCAGTTCGGTGGCAAGAAACAGATCAAGAAACTTTCATTTTCATTTCGATGAAAATATCAATTGGAACTGACGATTAGAATTAAAAGTAAAGAAAAAATTAAGAAAGCCTGATACAACAATACAAAATTATAAAAAGTTCCCAATATTAAAAGCCATGTAATCATTTGAAACAAAATACAAGTTAGAAAAATTAAAAACTTCACGCTGAAAATTGTTAAACATTTACAACTTACCTTTGCTTGCTAATCTTTGACTGAAACTTCGAAGCGACTAAAGACTATGATTTTGCAACTTGCATTTATGCAAAAAACTGTTTTTCTGTTTTTGTTCAGGCTCCCAAAATGTAATCAGCTTTTCAAATATTGCCCCGGATTCTGCTGATTCAGTAGAAGGAGTATTAAGATTTTAAAAGATTAAATTGTGCATCATGTCAAAGTAGCAACATTTTGTTCATTAAACTCTTACCAAACGCTAATTTAAGCGCAAATATTTTTGTAGGTGTAACAAATGTGTAAATATTGTGCAGATATGGTACAAAGTGCAGCAATAAATCGTTCCATACATGTTAATGATATTCGTTGGTCGTTGAGAAATAGGAAGACATAAAATAATGGGTGGTTCGATCAGCTATTTTAGAATCATACAATTTCATTTGCTTTTAAAGTATCATTTCTACCTGGTGACCTGAAAAAACCGTAGCTTCATCTTCGTTTGCAGGGCTGTAGCTTGAAACCCTTGAGGATGAAATTTCAAATTATATTCAGAACGATGTCCGAATCTCCAATCACGTTTACCAGTGAAAAATACTGGAAATGAAAATAGCCATCATTCATGAACCTTAAAGGAACGCCATTCATTTCCAGTCCCCGTTTTTTCAATTAAAACAACGTGCTTGCTTCAATATCGAATTGAAAGTTTGATCAATGAATCTTTTCAAAGATTTGACTTTAAGTCACAGTTAAATAATGCATGCTAAGACATGTACTGGAAATAAAGGCTTTTCAAATTAACTTGACAGAACACGGATTAGGGCAATTTTGATTTCAGGTTTTGGGCAGGTAAACATGGTCTCAATTAAATAGATGATATCCAAAATTCCAAGTTTGCCCTTCGAGCGTCATTTTAGATGCAATTTGAGAGTTGTAATCCCGCGGATTCCGAGCTACAGCTCTGTAAACTGAGGTAGTTTTGGGGGCAATCAGATACAGAAAGAAAAGCGAGAAAGAAGCAGTCATTTTCTTTCCTTCTATTTCGCTTTCTCCGCCAAGCAATGTAAGTAATTTGAGAAGTAATTTCTAAAATAGCAACTCACGAGTAGAAAAATAGCAGGGGGTGTATCTTCGGGGATAAATAAACAAACAGGGAGCATAATTCCAGGTCATTAGTTGAGAAATAAGGCAAACAACTCGTGTCTTGAGAAACGAAATTGCGAAAACAATTGTTGCCATAAGACTGAGTCACAGACTGCAAACACAATATTGTAGTTTATAAAGATAGCCAGATTTATCAATTTGGTTGAAATTTTATATGTGATTCTGGTCTATTCTAATAGAAAATTACATGCTTGTTGTGACATCAGATTACTGTGATAGATTAGTTGTAATTTTACAGTGAATAAACCAATGCTTCAGAATACTTTTTCACATTTGATTCATTAAATCACAGAAGAGCAAAATTAAGTAAAATAAAAAGTGAAACGGAAAAGTTCGAAGTTGGTCTACTTTAAGACAGAAATTCTCACCACGTGATAAAAAATTTCTCTATTGTTTATTTTTCTATATATATATACAAACAACGTCTTTTATTTTATTTAGCTTGAAAATGATGTTAAGATGACATCGAAACGTCGCTCATTAT
>JAYJMH010072577.1:0-10978 GCA_036873815.1 Phacellophora camtschatica | reverse complement strand
CACGATTTAGTCGTGTGATAGAACGTAACAGCATATGATCGATGAAAACACGTAGACAGATTCTCGTACACGATTTAGTCGTGTGATAGAACGTAACAGCATATGATCGATGAAAACACGTAGACAGATTCTCGTACACGATTTAATCGTGTGATAGAACGTAACAGACCTTCCACTCCCTTAATTACTTATATTACTATTATTGTTATTAAGACCAAACATTCAATAAAAAATCGAAAACCAGTAGTGCAATAGCTGGCGGAATGGGGGGAATGGTGCTCGATTTGAGACCTCGTGGGATCTAATCGGGAAAAAGGATCAAACCTAAAATTTAAGAAATTGATTAGAAATTTTAATTTTACTTTTCATCCGCTTTGCACGGACAGCCTAAAATGGCAGCTGAAAATAGTATAGTCAGTATAGCAATATAGAATTTTAACCCTCAAACTGTCCATAACCCCTTTCAGGTTGACATGGGAGTAACACTTTTGGAGGCTTCACCTCCTGGCAAAAAGCGAACAGGACTTTTTGACGACGTTTACCTGTTCAAAACTGGATAATAAAACTTGCCTCGTTCCTAAGCTTTCAAGTCACTTTGAAGGTTGGAGGAATAGAAGGAATACCATTTATTTTCAGTCCACATTTTGACATTCTAACAACCTGCTTGCTCCTTTACCGACTTGGAAGTTTAAGGCAAGCAGGTTGTTTAATGTCAAAACATGGACTGGAAATAAATTATATGTTTTCAAATTGATATACAAAAGGTGACTGAATGATATCCCAAACTCTAAGTTTGCCCTGAGGACATCGTTTTGTATACAATTTATAGTCTCGCGGATTTTAAGCTACAGCCCTGCAAACAAAGATAGTTTTTTTTGGGTTACCTGGTATATTAGATTTTTCCCAGAAAATATAATGACGTTTGTGAAAAGTGCACAAGACCTTTCGGAAATAAATAATAATAGCTAATAATCTCCCAGTTACAACTTGACGGTTACTGGCCAAATTCATAAAAATCATTTGTGTCATATCATCATCCCACTTCTTCCTAGGGTAAGGTCTGCTCCCAGTAGACTTGCTCCAAGTCTATTTCATTTATTAGCAAAAAATATGTCACTGTGGAGGAAAATACCCTGCGGAGGAGAGACCTCAGGAAAAAAAGAACGAGGTCGAGGAACGAACTCCGCAGGGTATTTTCCTCCACAGTGACATATTTTTTACTGATAAACGAAATAGACTTGGAGCACGTCTCGTCTCTCAGCAGGAAGTACCCGCCAAGATTACAGTTTAAAAGTTACATTCTTTAAAATTGTATTTTTTAGTCACTTAATGTTGATGCAGATCACTTCGCTGCCAACAATTCTACTTCAAATCTTCGAGTTGACGATGGAAGCAGGAAAATGACAGTCGTTTTGAAGTGTGGATTAGTTATAGCAAGCATTTATTTGTTCTATCTACTGAATAACGTCATGAAATTTTGCCAGGTGAGATAATTGAATAATGTAGTAATGTCCACGATGATAGTGCTGCACGTTGGATCTGTTTAGATGCTTGGGGTGATGTGAGTGCAAATAATATTACTGCTTAATAGGAAATAATTTACCCTGGGTACCCACGCTCCTTTGCAGCGTCTTTTGAATTTGGAATAAAATGAATTTAGAATAATGAGTTGAATTGACGGCTACAGATTCACAAAAAAAGACATCGTGTATTGTGAGATTCGCAAAAAGACGAAGCGATTCACTCACAAAAATACATCGCAAAATAGATTGAATTTAAAGGTTCGTGTGTAAGTAATATTCTTATTACCAATTCTCATTAAATGGAACCAAAAGACGCTGCGAAGGAGCGTGCCTGGGTACCAGACTCAGGCAAACTCTGGTACCCAGGGTAGGTATATTTTCCATTTTATTAGGTATCGAGTGACCCAAAATATATTCACGTGAACAAAACAATTCGACAAATTATGTGAACAATTTCACAAAAATCATGTGAACAATTTTTACCGTTTTGATCGGTTTAGAAACATTGCTATATAGATCACGTGAACAGAAATTTAACCGAAACAACAAGCAATTAAACTGCTAAAAAAATATTTGTCATATATACGCATACCTTGCATGAATTGGTTTTATTCTAAGTGCTAAATGAAAACTAACTCAATGTGTAAACTAACTCAAAATGTAAACTAACTCAATGTATAAACAACACAAAATGTAAACAAACTCAATGTGTACACTAACTCAAAATGTAAACAAACTCTTAAAATGCAAAAAAAAACTCAAAATGTAAACAAACTCAATGTGTAAACTAACTCAAAAAGTAAACAAACTCAATGTGTAAACTAACTCAAAATGTAAACAAACGCATCGTGTAAACTAACTCAAAATGTAAACAAACTCAAAACGTAAACAAACTTTAAATGCAAAAAAACTTAAAATGGAGGAAAACTCAATGTATAAACTAAGTCAAAATGTAAAAAGACTCAACGTGTAAACTAACTCAAAATGTAAACTAACTTATCGTGTAAACTAACTCAAAATGTATACAAACGCATCTTGTAAACTAACTCAAAATGTAAACTAACTCAAAATGTAAACAAACTCAAAATGTAAACTAACTCAAAACGTAAACAAACTTATAATGCAAAGAAACTTAAAATGTAAGCACACTCAATGTATGAACTAAGTCAAAACGTAAAGAGACTCAACGTGTAAACTAACTCAAAATGTAAACTAACTCATCGTGTAAAGTAACTCAAAATGTATACAAACGCATCTTGTAAACTAACTCAAAATGTAAACAAACTCAATGTGTAAACTAACTCAAAATGTAAACTAACTCAAAATGTAAACAAACTCAAAACGTAAACAAACTTTAAATGCAAAAAAACTTTAAATGCAAAAAAACTTAAAATGTATAAACTAAGTCAAAATGTAAAGAGACTCAACGTGTAAACTAACTCAAAATGTAAACAAACTCAAAACGTAAACAAACTTTAAATGCAAAAAAGCTGAAAATGGAAGCACACTCAATGTATAAACTAACTCAAAACGCAAACAAACTCAATGTGTAAACTAACTCAAAATGTAAAAAAACTCAAAACGTAAACAAACTTTAAATGCAAAAAAACTTAAAATGGAAGCACACTCAATGTATAAACTAAGTCAAAATGTAAAGAGACTCAATGTGTAAACTAACTCAAAATGTAAACAAACTCAATGTGTAAACTAACTCAAAATGTAAACAAACTCAAAACGTAAACAAACTTTAAATGCAAATGTTCCATTGTAATGTTCCATTGTAAACAAACTCAACGTGTAAACTAACAAAAATTTGTGATTTGAGAGTAACAATTTATTATTATGATTCCTAGATGGGCCATACTCATTCACATTCAGTTCTCGATCCTACACTACCAACAACCAATTGTTCGCCAGCACTTGAAACATTTTATGAAAAAAGGCATCTCGAAACAAATCTTATTATGAAAGGAAAGAAAGATTCTAAACGCCATAACGACAACCAAGAAGAAGAAATACAATTGTTGACAAAAGATTCCCCTAAGAGTAAAGATTACGTGTCTTCAAATGGTGAAGAACACAATGGAGATATTTCAGATTTACAGTCATCGCAAAAATCGTTTTCATTCCGAAAAATGCCGAGTGTAGTTTGGATGTTATTTATTGGTGGACTGTTGCATACTATTACAGATGGTTTGGCAGTAGGAGCTGCCTTTGCAGGCAGTTTCCCTATTGGTATCAGTACAACAATTGCAATATTGTTTCATGAAGTACCACACGCTATAGGTGAGAACTGCATTTTAAAGTTCATTTTATTAGTAGCGAAGTCTCGTAGTTTTATTTCCTCGTTTTCTCCTCCACAGAAGATATTTCCGCCGCAGGGACTTCTTTTTTATTTTCCTTTAATTTTTTGCTGATTTGCCAGCGAAATAGACTTAGAGCAAGTCTATATTTTACTTTTTCACACCTAGAATTATTTTTAATTAACAGGTAAATCAAATTAAATTTTCATTTTTCAGGAGGTAATTAGCACATACAAACCAACTTAATAGACAAATTACTTATGTTGAAATGTCTGAAATTAATATGAAGTTTCGTTTGTATTCACCTCCTGAAAGAGGGACATTTTACGTTGTTTATCAACAGGGCATATGGTACACCCAGGGGTGAAATGTGTAGACCATATTTTCATATTTTATTCTAAGGCGTTGCCCTTCAGAAAAGCTTCCAGGCAGGCAACGCAGTTTGTTGCTGGGGAAATGTTGAAACAGCCCGAGGACAAAATTTCGACGCTTTTTTCCATTGGGGAAATCACCCTGGACAAGAAACCACTAGGAGCACCTAGACGGGGGTATTGTAAGATATTCTGATGGTTTAATTGTTTACCTCCCAAAGGCGATTTTGCTGTTATGCTGAATTCTGGAGTTCCAGCCAAATATGCAATGGGGTTAATTTCATCAACCTACGCTTTTTCATTTGTTGGATGCTGTACTGGAGTTGCCCTTGGGAAGAGCCCTGCCACAGTTGAATGGATATTCGCAGTGACTGCTGGGATGTTTTTGTACATTGCACTGGTTGAATTGGTGAGTACCATTAGACTTATGTTACATATGTAATGATTTTGTGATTTTAATACTGTGTAAATATTTTAAAAACTCTAATTTTGTTTCTTAACCGTGTAAATTTTAGTGGCGAAATTATACTCACTTAGAAATGATATATATCCTCATTGAAGCTAGCAACCACAACAACAACAACGACAAAAATAGAGGGACCGTGTGGATCCAGTCAAGAGTATCATTAGGACATTAGACTCACTGACGCTATACCCAGATTTTGCTTCCACCACCTCCCACCTATTTTCTACCACCTTATTACCGTATCAGCTCACGGGATCTATTAGACTCACTACAGCGAAAACTGAACTACTGAATTGAGAAGTAGAGATTTTTCAATCTTATTTGTGCAAGTTTGCAATTGTGCACGTTTACATTTGTGCACGCTTGCATTTGTGCACGTTTATATTTGTGTGTGCACGTTTGCATTTGCGCACGTTTATATTTATGCACGTTTGCATTTGTACACGTTTGCATTTCTGCACGTTTACACTTGTGCACGTTTTAATTTGTGCACGTTTGCATTTGTGCACGTTTACATTTGTGCACGTTTGCATTTGTGCACGTTTTAACTTGTGCACGTTTGCATTTGTGCACGTTTACATTTGTGCACGTTTGCATTTGTGCACGTTTTAATTTGTGCACGTTTGCATTTGTGCACGTTTACATTTGTGCACGTTTGTTATTTCCTCAATTTGTGTTATTTTTACGTACAGCATGTACAGGGAGCCAATGAGTTAATAAAAGTTCAACAATATTTTAATCTTCTCGTAGCTTCCCGAAATTATGCATAATGCTGTTGGAGAGAATGGATCTTTGTATCTAACTACCTTCATTTGGCAAAATGTTGGATTTTTTATTGGAACTGGAACTATGGCGTTGATTGCTGCATATGAAGACGATATTAAACGTACATTTTCGTCTCTATGATTTTGTGTATTTCGTAGTATTTAATTTTATGTGCGCTGATTTTTAACCTTCATAAATCGACTCTTTAAAGGCTATTGTCGGAAACAGTAGGCGATTAGAGAATTTGTAAATGTTGTACATGTTTTTTTCACAAGAACAATCTTTTTTACAAGAACGCCAGGCCGATATTTAGGTCAATTTTATTGCTCTCAGAAACTACTTTGGCATAACATCTGACATCTAACATCGAAGATCTTAAATCTAACATGGAAGATCTAACATCTAACATAGAAGATCTTAAATCTAACATGGAAGATCTAACATGGAAGATCTTAAATCCAACATGGAAGATCTGACATCTAACATCGAAGATCTTAAATCTAACATGGAAGATTTAACATCTAACATGGAAGATCTTAAATCTAACATGGAAGATCTTAATTCTAACATGGAAGAGATCTAACATCGAAGATCTTAAATCTAACATGGAAGATCTAACATCTAACATGGAAGATCTTAAATCTAACATGGAAGATCTAACATCTAACATCAAAGATCTAACATCTAACATCGAAGATCTTAAATCTAACATGGAAGATCTAACATCTAACATCTTAAATCTAGCATGGAAGATCTAACATCTAACATCGAAGATCTAACATCTAGGAAGATCTAGAACCTATAGAAATTTGTCAAAAAAAAGGATTGATTTCGATTAGCTGCAGAGCTACAATACAATACATTGGCTTAAGGGTTAAAGGTAACAATCCTTATCAAATGTACATACTGCAGAACAAATTCCTGGACCAAAATTTCATCATTTTTCTTATCTTCCGGGTAAATATCAGTGTCAACATTTAAAGCACTAATTAAGCTGTTTGAGCTAATATGGTACAAGTAAATCATAGCCCACATTTCAGATTTTTATCCGCGATAAATGAGATTTTGTCTATGGTATAAAATCGTGTTATGTGCGGCAACTAAAAGCCTAGTATGTTTATAGTCAGCGATAAATTTTCATATCAAATATCTTTGAAGCTTTTTGTCGTTGCTGAAAAAAAAGCAAAAAGGTGCTGCGTGCGGTGCTTGACGGTAAAAATCTCTAAGATATTAACACACGAATTAATCAGCGGGCAGAAAAATCACATATTCCAGAAGGAAAAATAAAGAAAATTGCGGCAGAAGTAGATTTTTGGAGATTTGTGCATGATTGACGATAAAAATCGTGTCGGCAACGAAAGATTTTTCCAAAAACAAATCGCAGCCTAGCGCACATTGCAGATTTTTATCGGCGATACATATGAGTTTTGCCTTTGATATTTAGTCTTTCGTTGCCAATACACAATACAGTAAATAATCACATGAAAAAAACTGAATTTAAGAAACTTTAGCCTCAAGATTAAAAAAAAATGAATATGACAAGAAAGTGGATTTGGCCTGGAATATGGAAAATAGTATGTTGTGTATGAAGATCCTCACAAGAATTTGTATATAATAACACTAACAGCTGTTATTGACAACATAGGCATGCTCCACTTCCAATTGAGTATAATTTTCAACTTAGGTATGCTAAAATGTGAATTCTAACACTAGAAATTAACTTGATATCAAACAGATCAAAAATTTGTTAGCCAGCCCAAGCGGAAATCGAGTTTATTTTTTCGTGGGTGAGCGAAAATTTTAATATTTATTTATTCATTTTTTAATATCTGTGTTAGTTTAGATGAAATATCTTGTTTTAATAAAATTAAATGAAAAATCAAATGTAATTTGGTGCAAACAAGTTTCTTTTTAACAACCCTATTGCAGTGTATGATCCGAAGGGGGGGGGGGATCTGCATCCTAATATATACGGGTATGTGGCGCCGATAAAGATGGGTTTGACGGCATTAAATTCCCTAAACATGGGTGAGACTTTTATCAAAAATGCCTTGATGTTGCGTTAGATATTTAAAAATTGAAAATTTTTAAAATATTTAAAATTGTCCTTAATGTTGGGTGATTTGAAACAAATTGAACATTACGGCAGTAAATTGAAAGTAACATTGAGTAACATTTTATTGAAATCCATATCAATATAGATGCAAGGTTGAATCATGGGTTTTAAAACACGATTACTTTATTTTGTCCTATATTGTGAAACAGTTGCGCCTTCGCTTTCATCTCTCGGCCGCTCCGTGGGCGCATAAAAAGCTTTGCAGCGAAGTAACAACTGTTTAAAAAAGATAGGACACAGTAAAGAGCACGTTGAACATGTTATTTTCGTGAATCAGTAAATGATGTCTTAATCTAAACACGGTATGTAAGACGGGTGGTGGAGCAAGAGAAATCGAAGGATAAACGAAATAAATCATACAACTCATCCTAAAGCCCGTGTTTTAATACACAATTATGATACAAATTGTAGTCTGCGTGCAACGGAGGAGAGTTTTGAAGCTACGCCTGGGCTAAAAAATGGCGGCGGAGATATTTTTAACACGCTATGGTGTACTGATACTGCATTGTAATGGAATTTGCAGTTGGGTCTATCAAAATCCTCCGATTACAACAACATGAAAATTGTTTATGGTAATCGATTATTGAAATGTACGTAGGTTTTGAGTAACATATACACATTGCTGAGACTCGATGTTCTTAAATTTCTAAGAATTTGAGGCTGAAATGTCCTTAAATTTTTCTTATTTCTGCACGGATGATTCTTCTGTAATTTTATCGTATTTGACGACGTGATCAGTTTTTCCTGCTTTGCTTCAATAACACATTCGTGTCATCCGTCTTTGTATAGTTTAAGTAATTTGCATAATAGGCCAAAGTAACAATCACAGAAAATAATTTCATTCATACTAAATGCGGAATTTTTCGGAAATGTTGTATTTGAGGCTCAGCATGTTCTTAATTATGTTCTTATTTTTTTGACAATTGGAGCCTCAATGTTCTTTAAAAAAAACTTTATAAAGAGTGTACTAGGTGATCCAAAAAGGCCGTTTGCAGGGCTGCAGATCAAAATCCATAAGACTACAATAAAAACCTCAAAAGACACAGAAAACAATGTCCGAGTTTGAGATATCATCCAGTCATCTGTGGTCACGTTTAAATCTCCAAAATTTGAAATAAAAATTGCCCTAATTCGTGAGTAAAAATTTGAAGAGCCATCATTTGTTTCCAGTCCATGTTCTGACATTAAAGCAAAATTCTTGCTTTAATGGCGACTTAGAAGTTTACTTTAATTTGACAAGATTCACTGATCAAACTCTCCAGTCGATATCTGAGCAAGCAGGTTGTGTTAATGTCAATACCTGGACTGGGAATGAATGGTGTTTCTTTAAAGTTACTTAAAAGCTCACTAATGAGGGCAATCTTAATTTGCAGTCTTGGCCAGGTAAACGTGGTCGCAGATGACCCCAAACTATAAGTTTGCCTTTCGGAAGTCCTTTTGAGGACAATTTGAAATTTTTAGCCGCGCATATTTCAAGCTGCAGCACTGCAAATGAAGATAGTTTAAGGCTCTATGCAAGCGGGGCCTTAAATTTAAGTAATTTCTGAAGCGATCTACACCAGAATTCTAAATTCGAAAAATCTTCGAACACCAAACTCGAATTAAGAGCTCAAGTAACCCGTTAGATAATACAAAACTGAAATAGCAATGATATTCTCATGCCAAAATGAACCACGAAACTTGTCAAATGACGGTTGTATCTTTGCCAGAGAGTATATACTTGCAGATATTTGGATACTTATCTTTACGAGATCGATGTCTTATGCAAAGAGTCAGGAAAACATGGCAGCGACTTCTTCAAGATGCTTGCTTGTGGAAGGCAATCGACGTTTCAAAGGAAACAGATCTTCGCAAGAGTATCACGGATGAGGTAATGAAAATGCTCACATTAAAACATGGAACTTCTTTGAGAAGTCTCAATTTCAAAAGATGTTTGCAGCTGACAGATAAAACGCTGAGAGCTATTGCAAAATACTGTCCTAAATTGAAACGACTTGTTGTTAATGGCTGCTTTAATATGACGAAGCAGGGTTTGATTCTTGTCGCAGAGCAATGCAGACAGGTAAAGTCAATCAGCATGTATTTTACTGGAGCTGACGAAGATACGTGCAACGCCTTCTTAAGACATGGGAATATCACATTTATCGACTTGCCTGACGGGGTTCGAAAGCAACGACTCGTGCAAACGATCTCAAAAAGCTGCAATCTTCTCGAAGGAATAAGTGTAAATGACATCATGCCCTTTGCTGATGATGACGACTATTCATTAGACGATAAAGACATACTGGAAATTGCGACATGTTTCCCGATGATAAAAGAATTCAGCTTCAACTGGTGTTGTAATATCACTGACTTCGGCTTAGTCATTATAGCTCAGCAGTGTAAAAATCTGCAGAAACTGCATTTACGTGAGTGCCATGACGTCACGTTGAAAGGAATAGAAACCATAGTAGCGAACTGTGTCAATTTAACATCCCTGATATTAGAGAGGTTATTTTTCATAACAGAATACAGAACATTTGAAATAAAATCTGGATTAGGGAAGCTGAAAAATCTCAAGTTGATCGATACATCCTTGAGAGAAGATGTTGTGGTGCAGATGATTTCTTTGGCATCAAGTCTCGAGCGTGTGCATTTGAGAGATAGCTCCTTCGTGTCGCCAAACATGTCTGAACAAAGCCTGCTAGCGATCTTAAACACATGCAGCAAGCTAAAGGAGCTAACATTTTTCAGAGTATGGACCATGACAGGTAGAGACCTGGTGAATAATGTGACAAAGCTGAACTGTTTGGAAAAGCTGGTGGTTGGTTTCATGAACCAAGTTGGAACTTTTGATAAAAACGCGTTGTTAAATTCGTGCCCTCGCTTGAATAATGTCACGTTAAATGGGAGTGACGAGACAATAATTATGAAAACGCGAGAGCAATGGGCAGTAGAAAGATGCAATTCTGAAACCTGAGGATTTCATTTGGCAGATCCAGTTCAGACGCAGCATATTTTCCAGCCAACTAATGCTAATAACAACAGTTGGGTGACGTTAAAATCGAAAAGGAAGACCATTGTATCCTTGGTGTAGCAGATCCTTGAAAGGTCTCCACTCATTGAAGGAAATTAGCACTTTTGTTTAAATGTCCAAAATAATTGCCATGCCTCTTTACTGTAAAGCCAGTATTTACCGTATGCTTTCTAATTGAAACCTATGACGCTTGTTTAAAGAGAGAATGAGGCTAGCGACTTATTAGAGGCTAGAGCTTAATGGACGATTATTAATGCGACACTTTAAAGACACTGTTTTCTAGCATGAAACTTAATCAATATATCAATATTGCAAGAAATTAATTTAACGTTTAATGTTTATTCATTTCATTTCATTTCATTTCATTTCATTTCATTTCATTTCATTTCATTTCATTTCATTTCATTTCATTTCATTT
>JAYJMH010072566.1:0-10979 GCA_036873815.1 Phacellophora camtschatica | reverse complement strand
ATTTTATAAAGGAAATATTAGGGGTGAAAGGTGATGATTCATGCGTGCGGTTTATCGCTCGCATTATCAGCTTCATGGGTGTGCCAATGCGTGCCTGTGCGATCGCACGCATTATATGACGGAGACTGTATATTCAAATTCCACTTCAATACAATACAAAAAATGAATTAGATAATGAGTTTACAGAATATCAAACTACAGAAAAAATAAATAAATTAATAATTAATAATTGCATCAGAATTCTAAGGTTGAGCTCTCCAAGTAGGTAAACTAATGAGAAGTAGGTAAACTAATGAGAAGAAAGCCCTCCCCCCAATTGTACAAACTTACATATTTGAAAAATCAAGGTTATTTCTAATGTTAAATAAATTTAAACATTACTACATGGAGTTTTGCAGGTAAATTTTGAGGTGCTCTTTAAATAAAAACTTTGAGGAGGAATTTCTGACTTCCATTGGTAGCTTGTTCATTAGAAGAAAAAAAATATGGGAAGAGTATGGGAAAGATAGGTTTGATGTGTTATTGCTCTGACAGCTCTTCATATGATTGAAGTGTTTGTCCCCAAACAATAATTTCGTACTGCAGGAGACATCAACAAAAGTATTGTAAATGATGCATATCAGAGTATCTGATGGAAGGAGTTTCTTAATTTTGAAATAGATACTGCAAGTTCTTGCCAATTTTTATCAAATTTTGCTGAGATGATATTTCCAACTGAGGTGCTCATCCAAGAGGACGCCTAGGAATTTAATATGTTTTACTCTGAAAATTTTAAACAGTAAGCAATCAAGGTGCTACATATTTGCAATCTGGAAACATTAACTTACAGTTTGTTGCAATTTTCTACAAAATTGATTGTATAATAATATTCACCAAGATATGAAAGTCAAAGCTCAAAATGATGTCAAAGCAAAGACCATCAGAGGCCTTTGGAAATATCAACATTTGGTTGTTATGATTTAATGTTTATGTCATGCTTTTGAGGAATAGCTTCTAAAGCAATTTAAATTTTCTTTTGACATCAGTTGAATGTCACTTGTTCTTTTTAAAACTCTAGAATTTTTCCTTGGCCAATGTGAATACTCTGGAAAACTTTAAGCTGATGTTTCTAAGTGTGTGGTGAATCGCACATGTTGTGTCATTTGTGTCGTGTGATTCACATGGCTGACAATAAATAAAAAGAAAATACAGACCAATGGATACCAAGAAATAATCTTTTATTGTTTTATTTCTTGTTTAAACATTTTTAACAAGTTCCTCAGAGTCAGACAGTGACAATAATTTTTGTCTTGAAAACGGTGTTTTGCTTGTTCAACAAAATGCACGATAATTTTGCCTGCGTGTGCATGTGCGATCGCACACGTTAAACAAAAAGGTTTGCAATCACTCACCTATATATTTACTTTTTCTGTTGAAGAGCGAAATGTGAGTGTTGATTTTCAAAAAAGTTTCCTTATAAGTAATATGCGTGATATGTGGTTGTGTCTTATTTTATTGCCATTTTGATGTTTGATGTTTGAAAATGGAAGGAAGAGACATACATTTTGGATAATCCTCACAGCTTTACTTTTCATAAATTGTAAATCAGCGATCATTTGTGACTTTGGCAAATTTAGATATTCAGTTTTCATAAATCGTAATTTATTAGTAGTGCATTTTATCTGTCGTTGGTATATGCTTTAAGTATCCCACTTCTAACTTCCTGGATGTACTCTCCGGCTCCAAATGTCATTATACCATAATGATATTGTTCTTAAGGACATAATATATAGTTCATATGCCCTTTTATTTTCTCACTGTTACCCTGTCACCGCACATAATATATCGTTCATATGCCCTGATATATTCTCACTGTCACCAGTGTCACCCTGTCACCGCACATAATATCGCATATAATATATCGGTGACAGGGTGACACTGGTGACAGGGTGACAGTGAGAATATATCAAGGCATATGAACGATATATTATGTGCGGTGACAGGGTGACAGTGAGAATATATCAAGGCATATGAACGATATATTATGTGCGGTGACAGTGGTGACACTGGTGACAGTGAGAATATATCAAGGCATATGGACGATATATTGTTTGTGGTGTTAGAACGATATATTATTTGGGATCTTTGAAGACAGACCTTCAGAAACTCCTTTCTGGATATTCTAGGAACTTTGAAGATTGATTAAACATTACCTTATCTGTAGTATCACGACGGAAACCCTTTTCAGTATGCTAGAAGAAGGATACTCTAAGGCCTTGCCCTGTTGTTGTAAACTCGTAGGCAGTAATGTTTGCCAAGCTCTAAAAAACGAACGTTTCTTTAATCTGAAAAATGAACATAATAATCGTAATTCATTGGTAATGCCATCAGTGACAATTGCCAATTAATTATGATGAATTGCGATTGATAAAAACCAACAGGTTGTATTCATATGCAATATCAGAATAACGTTGACTTGCTACAAGTCTATTTCGTTTCGTCAATCAGTAAAACACGTCTCTGCGGAGGAAAAATGCTAAATTTTCCTGAGGTTTTTTCCTCCGCAGGGTTATTTCCTCCGCAGGGTTATTTCCTCCGCAGAGACATATTTTTATTTTTTACTGTAGACTTGGAGCAAGTCTAGAATAACGAGGAAAGCGAATTTCAACTCTTTAAGAAAGAATCAGAGAGCGAAATTTTCCACTGGCTTCTTTGGTTCTTTATTTGTCTTTTATCAAGCTATAAAACTTGTCTTAACATTATTATCTACACCTACCAAAAGTATGTTAGTTCACAGCCAAATAAACGGCTTTTTGTGATGATGTCACTTTTGGTTATCATTGATTAATATGTTATTATCAGCTGTTTTTAGTTTTGACTCTGTTGTTTTTTAGCGGTAAAAGCATGGCTGCAAACACTAATGAAGAAGTAAGTGTTACAGCTGTCTTCCTCTTTTTTCTCGTATACATCATGTATTAACCATCTTATTCTATTCTGTAAACAACATTTACATGATAAGAAAAGATATAATATCTTATTTTGTAGATTTTAGATCTAGGTGTGAAATGTATGTGTTTATCTTTGAACACTTTAGTGTTGTAAAAGCATGATAACATTGTTTTTAAAGCATGCGGACGGTTTTAAAATGATTTGTGTTGTGCTGCTCATATGAAATTTTTTGTTTTTCTTATAAATTAAGTTATTTTTTATAAATTTTTTTTTGAAAGTCATTCTGCTTTTGAATAGGGAGGAAAACTTTGGGGAGGGAGATTTAGTGGAGCTGTGGATCCAGTGATGGAATCATTCAACGAATCATTATCATACGATAAAAGAATGTGGAAGGAAGACATCCAAGTAAATGTTTAAAAATATATTTATTTTATTATTATATCAAAATTTTAAACATTGTTGAACTTACTTATTTTCAGAAGTATTGCACCACCTTATGCAAAATGGCGGAAAAAAGTGTCCTGAAGCCCAATCAAAGAGAGCCCGGGGGCTTCACCACGCTAGGCTTTGGAGGGAAAATATTCGTCATTTCACTGGCTTTCAATAATAATGAGAATTTATTGAAAAAGTCACTGCAAGGCCCTCAAAAAATACAGGGAAATTTTGTTTGGAGTATGTATAAGGAGTAGCGATTGAGATATGGTTAGCAAGAATAGTAGGAATTTGTATTTTTTTAATTTCGTTGTATTGATACAAGATTTGCAGAGAGAAGCTTTTCACGGATTGCAGTACTGTATCGACGACAATTTCAGGTCATCATTTGATAACGTGTCATGCCTTAAACGTTGTTATCTAATTTAACACTATATTGGTACTATGATTTTTATTAAAAGTATTTATTTACACTACGATGAATGATCCGATAAAATTTTGTGCTCGGAAAAAGAAACACATATATATGTGTCTATATGGTTCTGAAATTGCACCAGTACAGTGTAAATGCTTGATTCCGTAACATTTTTGATGCTGATTCACAAGTTCTTTCAGGATTATTTTGTTTATATCTGCCACCGCTCTGCATCACATGCTACAATTGTGCCAGGTGCGCATGCTCTTTCCTGCCAAACAAAAAGTGACCTGATGCAGTGTAAACGCGACAGCGAAGGAACACATTTTGGTCGGCACATTTGTATCCGATCAAAAGTGATCCAATGCAGCGTAAACGCAGCCGTACCCTCTCATATTATTTAACGTTTTGCTGCAAATTAATGATGAATTTATATGTTTTTTATTTAATAATGAATTTATATGTTTTATAGGGTAGTATGGCTTATGTAAAAGGCTTACAAGAAGCTAAAGTTGTTACAGAAAAAGAATGCAAGCAAATAACAGATGGACTCAAGAAGGTAACAGAATATTTGTGTAATAAAGATAATTGAAATATTGATCATGACAATAGTACTTATTAATCACAAAACAATTTACTCTCGAGTCCGGAAAAGATGCCCCCACCCTGCTTGTTAGTTTTTTGAAAGAAAAATAATCCACCCAGGACATCCTTATTCCATTTCTTAATTCTGAACTTCTTGAAATGTGAAACATGGGAAATAATGTTTACTGAAATGTGACTTGAACTGTATTTTTCGTTTTAAATAGTTTTTGATATTATTTACAGTCAAAACAACTTTTGAAACCGGGGAAACTGCCCACGCACCCCGATTATTCCAGATTCCACTTTTATTAGGATTCGAGATATTTTCCTTCCACCCCGTTTATTCCGGACTTGAGAGTAATTATGGTCCACTGCTAAAAGGGAAGCTAATGTAATTGAATTACGAGGTCGGTAAAATGAGTACCAGCTTTCTGGGGTTTGTGGGTGGTTATTTGTAACCCGTGTCCCCTGTTAGAAACAACGCACTCAAGACTTTTGTAGACGGTACGTTAAATACTATCACTCGCTCATTCAATCACTCACTCGCTTGCTCACTCAAAATCATCAAAATATTGTTTGTGTTGCCAATCTTAACTTCTTTTTGCTCGGTTATTCGGAATAAAGAGTAAACTTTTGACACGTTTGATCATATTCTTGTAATACCTTAAAGTAGGAAATTTTTGGTTTCTATGAGTAACTTGGCCTGGTTTTGATGCATACTGTTTAACCACAAAGCATTGCAGAACGTTACAAAATGTCACATGGAAATCTTTTCATCCTCATGTAAGATACTATGTTAACATTGATTGCAATGACAGTATATGGTTAAAAGCTATAGCTCAGAAGTAGGTTTTTAACCATAATTACATCATCTTTTGCTGACATTCCTAAAATATTAACGAAATTATGGCGAATGCAGGAAGAGAGAGTTCTAGGATTGGTAGCAAAATTGAGGAATTTCTACTTTTTCAGCATTTCGCTCATAGCAGATATTTTAATACAGGATAGGAAAATGTAAATAAATTGGTGAATGTAAATAATTTAAAGGGAAATATGCTGTTTTAGGTTTTTGAAGAGTGGCAAGAGGGTAAATTTGAAATAAAAGCTGGAGATGAGGATATTCACACTGCAAATGAAAGGAGATTGAAGGTAAGCTATTCAAATCTGATGATATTGCGTTTGAAGGTGAACCATATCAAATCTGATGATATTACGTGTGAAGGTAAACCATATCAAATCTGATGATATTATGTTTGAAGGTAAACCATTTCAAATCTGATGATATTATGTTTGAAGGTAAACCATATCAAATCTGATGATATTACGTTTGAAGGTAAACCATGTCGAATCTGATGATATTACATTTGAAGGTAAACCACATCAAATTTGATGATATAACGTTTGAAGGTAAACCATATCAAATCTGATGATATTACGTGTGAAGGTAAACCACATCAAATTCGATGATATTACACTTGAAGGTAAACCATTTCAAATCTGATGATATTACGTTTGAAGGTAAACCATGTCAAATCTGATGATATTACATTTGAAGGTAAACCACATCAAATTTGATGATATTACATTTGAAGGTAAACCATATCGAATCTGATGATATTACGTTTGAAGGTAAACCATATCAAATCTGATGATATTACGTGTGAAGGTAAACCACATCAAATTTGATGATATTACACTTGAAGGTAAACCATTTCAAATCTGATGATATTACGTTTGAATGTAAACCATGTCGAATCTGATGATATTACATTTGAAGGTAAACCACATCAAATTTGATGATATTAAGTTTGAAGGTAAACCACACCAAATCTGATGATATTGCATTTGAAGGTAAACCATATAGAATCTGATGATATTACATTTGAAGGTAAGCCATATCAAATCTGATTTGATGCGGTTTACCTTCAATTTTACACGATTTTTAGTAGCTCGTCAAATATGTTCCGCTTTTTTTTTTGTACCCGGTAGATATACATGCATAATTGAACAGATTGTTCTTTGTTGTAGCTGAAGCATATCAAACTGAGAGTCTTGTTTTTTTTAAGCAAGAAGGCTTTTCTACATAATAAATACTAAGTGATACAACGTATAAAACGCAGACTGACTTATTACCCTCCGAAAGTAACTGAAAATTATTTTGTGATTATATTATATTTTGGTCCATGCTTTATCGTTATCCAGGGTGCTTTACAAAAATCCGTTTGTTTGAAAATTTTAAAGAAGTTCTGATATGATGTCAAACAGAACATTTTAATGGCATGCTTCTCGTCTGATCTTACTGATCATTTGAGATTTAAACACATTTCTTCCCCACATTAAAGCGTTCTGTTTGACATTATCCACGAGATTGTTCTTGCTCCAAAATATCGAGAAATATTGACGATCATCTTGTTTTTGTCCTCACGCTAATTTCAAATTTCAAGACTCGAAACTCTGTGATCTTTTAAAAGATTTTGAGCGGAATTGGACCAAATTTTGAGTTAGAATTTGCAGATGAACATGGTTTTAAAAATGTAACTAGTTTGCAAACAAACGAAGGCACACTTTATTTTACATTCTGCGAATAAAACTGTCTATACTGTTTATTTGAATAAAACTGTTTATTTGTAACCGTATTACACACTTTTATGTCCTCTTCTCCTGGGATTTCACCTTCTTTAATGTTTTTTATTTACCAGGAAGTGATTGGTTCTGTTGGTGGTAAACTTCACACTGGTAGAAGCAGGAATGACCAGGCGAGTCTTGGATTATTTTTATTTTATGTTAACGGATTTGATTGAATTTTTGTTTCTTTTATACACTTTTCTTCGCTTTTCAAGGAGCAGAAGGCCGTATAAATATCAGTATAATGTTTTGCTGTTTTAAGTCTGTTTTTCTTTGCAAATTATTTTTATTTCCAGCCGTAGACATAAGTGTCAATGATTTGTTGTTGCACTCTCTTTGTACGAAATCTCAGAAAGTCGATATAATCATGAGGGGAAAGTGCATTTCTCCGTGTTTTTGAGTTTTTTGTGCATTGAAATTTGCGATAAGTGCTGTCCATACCCAGTAAATTGTCATTTTCCCGTTTTCCTTCTGCTATTTCGATTACATTTTCTGGTTTGTATTCAAATAATTTTATTTTTTGTTCTTTGCGTGCAGCCTTGTCTTGCTTTTTGAAAAAGTTGCTGAAGGAGAAACATCTTTTAGTTGACTTAGTTGCACTCATCGTTGTAAAATTATACGCTTGCATTAAAGCACGCTTTCAGTCAATGAATTGCTTGAAAATATATATATCAAGTTGGATTTCTTCGATCTTTATCTTCAACTTTAGTTTTAGAATTTCTGGCTGAGAAAACGCGGCGGCTTGTTTCACGGAAAGAAATATCGTAACTGTTGCTTGTCGCAGTGTTGAACTTTCATCTTGTGTGATATTTTTAGAGAATGAGGTAATCTGATGACCGGATTTTGACACTTTTGATGCTTTGCATATTTTCATTTTTTAAGATTCCCTTTGTTATATTAGAAATCGCGGCGTGGGATATGACGGGTGTGTGACAGGTCTTTTTGTAGCCAATCACGATAAATCACATTTAAAGCATGCTTGAGCACATTTTATGTATTAAGATACGAACCTAAATTTAGACTTAATTTGATAATATTAACTTACATTTGTTCCACTAATGTTTGGCAATTTTCGTTTATCCCGTGCGTGTGCTCTACGACGAATTATATTTTGACGTTGTTGAGGATGCAGAGGACCACTTCTTTCTGATTTGCCGTGCATACACCCACAGGGATAAGGTCTTCTCGGAACTATTAGCAACAAGAGCAGATTTCATAACAATAGTGAAATCGACACGCTAATTTCAAAGCGATTAGCCATCGAAAATAAGGCGAATTCTCTCGAGCAAAAAAATAAGGCGAATTGCTCTCGCAATATTATTATTATTATTTTTTGCCTTGATTTTGCTGATTTTTTAAAAGACGCTGAAACGGTGCAGGTGCTCTGTCGCCAGATTGAACGCTGCGAAGGAAACATTTCGGTGGAGATGAAACTGTTTGTTTCAACGCCTAAAAACAGCAGAAGCAACCATGGCTTTATTAGAGCAAAAGCGGTTATGGGGGAATTTTAATAGGATTTTGTGGAATTAGATGCAAAAATTCTGATTTAATCTACAAAACGTTGTACTTTTTTCGTAGATTTATCATGGATTAAATTGACATAAATATAATTTTTACTTGACATAGGTGCGATCTAGTATTGTAGTAATTGCATTGTTATTTGCAATACTACCTTTTTATAAGTGCAAAATGTATTTAGTTGTTGACATTTATTTAGATATTTTACTGTGGAAAGCTTGCGTCACAATCTTCTACGTGATCATCTTTACGTGATCGATTTTACCTCTATATAAAGCCGTTTCAGTTTAGGCCGCTTCAAGAAAGAACTACCTTTTTATAGTAAGGAAACATCATTTTCACTTCAACATTTTTACTTCTTAGATATTTGTATAATTTTGTTTTCATCTTGTAGTCATAGTTTTTTAAATAAATAAATTAGAGTTTCTCTCAGAACTATTTTGGAGTAGCAAAGCCAGATTTTGTGAAACAAATTCATTACTGAATATAGCAATGCGATTTATTGCTCTCTCTAAGGAATTTGATTTAACGCTCACAATCAACAAGCTTTCTCCATTGTTTTCTGTCTGACATCACCGTTTGTGCTTCACTTAACAAGGACAGATTTTGTAACAATAGTGAAATCGACAAGCCAATTTTAAAGCGATGAGCTATTCAAGACAAAGCGAATTCTCTCCAGCAGAAAATCAAAACATGGCTTTGTTTGTTTTGATTTTCTGCTTGAGAGAATTAGCTTTGTCTTCGATGGCTAATCGCTTTAAAATTGGCGAGTCAATTTCACTATTGTTACAAAAATTTCGCATTTCCACATTTCAAATTTATTTTTTATTCCACATAACAAAGTTGTTTTTTGCTTTCAGGTCGCCACTGATGTCAGGTAAGGTATAACTTTTGTTAGCGTAACTTTTGTGAGGCGTAACTTTTGTAAGGCGTAACTTATATTAAGTGTAACTTCTATAATGCTTAATTTTTGCAAGCGTAACTTTCAAAAAGCGTAACATTTACAAGCGTAATATTTGCAAGCGTGACTTTTGCAAGTATAACGTTTATTAGGGTAACTTTTATAGAGCGTAATGCTGGTAAGCGTGACTTTTACTAGCGTAATTTTTATAAAGGTTAACTTTTGTAACGCGTAACTTTTGAAAGCGTAACTTTTAAAAAGTGTAACTTTCACAGCGTACCTTTATTTTGCGAGCGTAACATTTGCAAGCGTAACTTTCATAAAGCGCAACTTTAACATAGCGTAACTTTATTTAGCGTAATTTTTGCAAACGTAACTTTCATAAAGTGTAACTTTCACATAGCGTACTTTTATTTTGCGTACCTTTTGCAAGCGTAACTTTTATAAAGCGTAACTTTAACGCAGCGTACTTTTATTTAGCGTAACTTTCGCAAACGTAACTTTCATAAAGTGTAACTTTTACATAGCGTACTTTTATTTTGCGTACCTTTTGCAAACGTAACTTTTATAAAGCGTAACTTTAACGTAGCGTACTTTTATTTAGCGTAACTTTTGCAAACGTAACTTTCATAAAGTGTAACTTTCACATAGCGTAACTTTATTTAGCGTAACCTTTGCAAACGTAACTTTCATGAAGCGTAACTTTAACATAGCGTAACTTTATTTACCGTAACTTTTGCAAGCGTTACTTTCATAAAGCGTTGCTTTTATTGTTCAATGTTTTATTATTAAAATTTTATTTTACCAGACTATGGCTAAGAAATGAAATTGCAGTACTCAAAGACATGTTGCGGAAATACATTGGCGTTTTCTCATCTCGAGGTATTGATGAAATCGACATATTAATGCCTGGATATACTCACATGCAGGTAACTGCGCTGCTTTTGATTTATCATTTTATCAATTTCTACATTTTCTACATACCTGTGATTGTGAACAACAGCATGTTTCGAGTAGCTACACCACATGTTCTTAAAATGTTGAGCTGCTCCAACCTGTGATTGGTCCAAATAACAAAAGAACGCCTTTATAAAACAGCGTGTCTAAGAAACTCAACCACAAAAAGTAACGCGCGGCATAGAAAAGTCTACATACATACACACATATAAACATGAATAAATATGATATTATTATGGCCTAAAATGATTATGAACGAACATGACTTCATTTCAAAGTCTTACGCAAAAACAACATCTGATCTTCCTGCACGACAAATATAACCAGAAGTAACTATCCTTTATTTAGTTAAGTCCGTGCATTCTGACTCAACATTTAAACGCGTTAAACAAACTTCCCTGGATTTCAATTGCCAGTGATAATGAAAAAAACTTGCCTTGCGAACAACTTGCCTCGCACCACCGCACCACATTTACCGCGTTCCATACAGGCGCAGATTCAGATTCAAGATGAGAATCAGTTTCAACTCAGAATCATATTCATCCACCTATAACAATGTCAATTTCTGTCGTTTTCTCAAAACCTGTTTGCTTCAATCGAATGTTGAATTATCTGTTG